>MJUU01039562.1:66168-78059 GCA_002080025.1 Modiolus philippinarum
CTGAAAGAATTTCTGTATATAATCATAAAACACCTTACTAGTTTCTTCCCAGTAATATCCCTCGATAATATTAACATCATAACCATATTTAATCATTTGTTCTATATCAACTGAAGTATACCAACCCTCCGAGTCTTCTAAGTCCCATTTAGTTGCTCGTTTTTCGTCCTTTCTTGCTACTACTGGATGAAGCAGTTTCTTGTTTGTAACATACTTGACTTTATATATCCACATTTTACCCTTCAACTCTGAGGTACTATATTTTCTTTGTCCCACCGGATATTCGTGTAACATACTGGTTGGATAAAGGGACACGACGTCCACATCTAACAAGAAATCAGTTACATCATCATAGTTTATGTTTTCCTTAAACTGATCAGATACAAACTCAGTCTTGCTCTTATAACACCGTCCACCGTAAATACTCTTTCTGATATTTTTCTCCATCTCTGTTGAATCAGATATGTCAACCACAACTCCTTTAGGTATATAATCTTTCCAGATGTCGAATCCTAGAGAACTAGTCGAGATGAAGTTAGTGATGTCTCTACCAAAATCTTTGTAACACTGGTTGTTTAACACTGGTTGTTTAATTTATTAAACAACTCACGTAGACCAAGTACGTCAGACTGTAGATAAACAAGACACTCATTTCTCATACTATCAGACATATCTTCCCAGCGTTTCGATTGACTGTGATCAAATTCTCCTTTTTGTACTTTGCAACCAAAATCAGACAATGCTTGACTCAAAGAACTACCTATGTGTTTCATCAGATCGTAACATCGTATTCTATCTTTTTGTAACCCGATTATGCTTCCGTTATTCATGATATTTTTTTCCGGAGCTAACCCCAGTTTATTCATACTCTTAACCAAGAAGTAGTGATTAAAGTTACTCCCGTTATAAGCGTTAACAATAAAATCATCAGTGGCTTTGCCAGTGCCTACGGCAGTTTTGCTCAACAAATATCGTACAAAATTGTCGACGCAATCATCACCAGCGTAGTAACAAAAATCACTATTTTTTTCCACAAATCCTAGGATATAAGGGGTATGAACCTTGTGTCCGTCGACAATTTTTGTGTAAGATTCTATATCATAGTGAATTATGTTGGGGTTTTTGCTCTTTGTTGTTCTTTGGATCAAACACCTACCCTTTTTCTTTATTACTACATAATAATAACTAGCCGTGTTATTGTTACACTCGTGTTTTTTTTATATCGCTTACCACAATGAGAACAAACAACCGAGCAAGTATGTTTTTCGCCGAAATAAATAGAACAACAAGACGAACACTTCTTCTTTTCTTGTTCGATAATAAGACTGTAATGTCCCTTAGCTAGTTCTATAGTAGTGAGATACTCTTAAGGTGTCTGCAGGGTATTAATTTCCTATTATAGAATTTCGTGAAATTTTCTGTGTAGAAGCACAATTGTATTATTGTTCAAAATGTAAAATAAAATTTCGGGGTCACCGTGCATTTAAGCGCAAAATCTGAAATTGAAAATTTCAGGATTTTACATAGAAATGATAGGGAAAATGATCATATGAGAGGATAGCTTGAAACATCTATTATAGAATTTTTTTATACTTTGCATGTGTTTAATTATCATTATGTAGTTAACATATAAAAAATAAAAATTAGGGGTCACCGTTGAAATAAGAGAGAAAAATTGCAAAATGTTAATTTCTCTAGTGATATCTTTCTCAAAATATTTTATCAAATTATCTCCCTTGAATAATTTCTGTGTTCTGTAAATCCAGCAACAGATTTCAAGCTCGTGTGTTTTAGCTCACGTTTTTGTAACGAAAATATAATAAAAATGATTAGGAATATAAATTTTTATTACATTTTCACTCTCTTTTCATTTTAAATAACTATTTTGTTAAATTTCTTAATGAATGACACCTAAATGAACAATTATTAGACAAAAATGGCGGAATAATACCACTGAGACACCTTAACCGTAATGCTCTTTGGTCTCTTCACAGAATAAACCGACAGGTAACTGATACCCTTTTTATTATGTCCTACGCTACTGGCACCGGCACGGGTGTTTTAGGAACCAACCCATATACTCTTCGTATCTCATCACAGACAGTGACTGTAGGATTAAAATCTGGTTTGAGTTGTTTTAAACATCGAAAGAAACAGTTATTATTAGTTGATAATAAGGCGTTTCCTTTTAACCCCATCTGTTATTGTTTCCGAATAATTATGGTCCCAACATCCACCACTGGGTGGTTTTACCACTTTTATTCTAATTCCTATGATTTCGTATATATAATCCTCATTCGGAGGTAAAGAAAGGTCTACGTATTGTTGATAAAGCGATACAAAGTCAGTAAACTCTCTTATAAGAAACGAGTTCATACTCTTGGTGGTATTGTATTTGTAACTTGGTGTACTACCAGTATAGACAAATTTTACTAGTACATCAGCGCTATAGTAAACCCGTCTGAAACAGCGTGATCCAGTCTTTCTTTTATTAACACTGATATCACCTCTACCTCATCTCTGGTTAATTCTTCTTGAGGACGACTAATAGTATACGTTCTAATTCCGTTTTTTTTCGTTGTAATTCATTTTGAATGACTTTTTATTCTATAAATCATTCACTTTTAAATGATTTTTTATTCTTTAAATAAAATAATTTTTTTATTAGGTAACTTTTTATTCTACAACTCTCTTACGATGAGCCGCCGAGTTAATATGATATTTTTTGGCAGAAATACAAAGGAGTTTAGTACACACCTCACAATAAAATTTGTGGGAAGCGTAATATTTTTTTTATGTTCATTGTGGGCTTGTTTTTTTTCAGCATCTGTCTCATATAGTTTTCTTCTTCCCATTTTTATAGTATGATTTTTATCTACAATAGGCGATTAATTCTTGCTTTTATACCCTTACCTTACAGTTGACCAATTTTTGATGCGGCGCTGTAATTGGAATATTTTTTTATTTCTTTAATCAATGCACCTGGTTTTGTCGAAGGCACATATTCACTTGGTTTTGTCGGTGTTACTGCCGTAGGCACTGCCGTAGGCATATGTTCACTTGGTTCTTTGCGGTTGGTGCTATTTTATCTGCTACATACTCTCCCACTTTTTCACCCAGTTTTTTATTCCCAGTGTCTAATGCTGCGGTGGCAGATTTCTTTATTGTCTCTTTTGCCAGTTGCTTTGCGGCGTTGCTGAATATGCTGTCGAATAGTCCACCACCTATTTGTTCCCTCGTTACCGGGTCAACAAAAATGTATGTTCCTGACTCCTTACTATATACTTTTCTCATTTTTTCTTTACCGTTTATATTTCTCTCAGAATAAAAGTAAAACTGGTATCAACACCATTCAGGTCTATATTTCTGCCGTCTGCGTCGGTCACCCAAACACGAATCGAGTCAATCCTTGTTTTGTTTACTCTCGAATATCCTAAATGATATGGTGTTCTCTCGAACGGGTAACTACGAGTTAGATTTGCAGTACTAAAGACGTAGATTACGTCACCGACTTACCGTCTACAACGGAACTAGTAATTTAGTCGCAATGAACATAAATACTATCTATCCCGTTAGTGATGTTAGGCAATTTACTACCGTATTCCGTCTCCTTTACTATTTTTTTTATCAAACCCGATTAACTCAGCAAAGTTACCGTCTCTCAAGTCTAGTACCACACCTCCCTTTAGTGTAATTAACACCTTAAAGCTCGTCAGATCAAAGTCCAGCCTAATTGGACTGTCTTCGACTTTGTCGTTTACCGATAGAAATTCTGCTATATAAGTGGACATGTCCCCGTAGCTGTAGTTACCATCAGCAAATGTTAATTTCTTGAATATTTTCCCAGGGTCAAGACTATACTTTATTTTCTTGTTACCATAGAACTCAGAAACATTATACCAACTGTAAGTCATACTATTTATTTGAGACAAACCAAAAACATACTGCTTATTCTTATCGAGTACCAAGGGTTCTTCGAACTGGGTCACAAAATCAGAAGGGGTTCCGACGCCGGCATAACTGGAAAGTGCTATCTTTTGTTCCATTTTTTATTACTCGAAATATTTTCTATAAATTCCTTCATGCTGTTCTTCCGTTATATCACCGTGTTCCAGAAGAGTGTCTAGAATAGTCATTCCTTCGTTTATTAGTTCGTTACTGGTATTACCAGACTCGATACCAGCAATAAGAAGCTCTAACCGATCTACTAGACTTATAGGGTCACGACATCTACATTAAATATTCTTGTATTTGCCACTCGACTTTACTAGAGGATGAGACGAAAGAGTGACAAGATTTCTAAACGTACGCTTCGCAGAATTAGAATACTTCTGTTTAGGATTGTATCTCTTTGTTATTAAGTCAATGAAGTCATCATCGACTAATGTATCAATTACTCGTTGTCCTTTTTTGTCTAGTCCGTACAACTTATTATATTCAAGAACCTGTTCTAAATCTAACAGTAAATCAGAAAAGAAACCTTTAGCGTCTATTTTATATGCCCCCGGTGAAAATCCTTTACCAGTTTTCCCCTGCAATTTATGGAGATACTTTTTATTTTTGTTCGTGAGATAATTAAAATCTTCTGGAGATTCCGCCTTTTTTTCATTTTTCCCAGTGTTATGTTCATACCCTTTGTCCTCTTGATCTTTTCTTTGTTACTCAGGTCAGTGTTTTCTAGTTCCTCGGCGTTATACTGAGCAAATATATTTACACCACCTGGTTGCATTTCAACTATCGTCGGTCCATGTGGTTCCGCAGGTTCCGCAGGTTCCTCAGGTTCCTCCGGTTCTTGTATTGCAGCTACCGCAGGCTGATCCACAGGAATTAGTTGACCGTAGGTGTTGTCGTAGGTATTGCAGCTATTGCTTTTGTTACTGGTTCAAAGAATTCCTCGAGTTTATCTGACTGAACACTTTTTCTTATTTTTTCTTCTTCCTTTTTCATTGTCAAGTTCTGTACCGCTTTTTCTGCTTTTGACTTCTTTTGAGCTAGATCCTTTAGTTCGTTCAGCATTTTTTCTTCCTAACATAAAAATAAAACATGGGTATATTTAATGAATTTTCTCAATCTATGTCAGCAGAGTAGGTAGGACAAACGGAGACTAATTTTGATGTAGTGTTAAGTAAGTATGCGAGCAAGGCTCGGTTAGATAGATATTTCCGTAAAGGACAAGACTTAGACATGGGTCGGCACAAAATCATAGGTCTTTCACCCGGTTCCGGCAACGACCACGTAGCAACAATAAAACAAATAAGCGATACTTTCTTTCCTGCGGTAGCGCGTAAAGACCTGGACATGAATAAGAAGTATATTAGGGGACTCGAGACCGACTTAGATGACCCAACCTGTGCGGTAAACAAGAAATCGCTGCAACAGAAAATAGACATACAGAAACGGAACTTTAGAGCAGAGTTTGCTAGTAAGACTTTTGTTGCTGCAAGTGACCGAGAACTAAGATAAGACTTGCACAGACAGTTTCTAAGACCAATTCACCTATCACAACTTGAGAAAAAAATAAGTACTGTTTATACTAAGACTGAGGTAGACGACAAGCTAGACCCTGTTTATACTAAGACTGAGGTAGACGCCAAATTTAATGCTCTAGACCCTGTTTATACTAAGACTGAGGTAGACATCAAGCTAGCTGATTATAAGGGTTATACAAAAAATGAAATAGATACTAAAATTCAGGATAAGAAGAGAGAATTAAGGAGAATTTTCAATAAAACAGGAGAAAAGAAGTACGAGAAAAAGAAAGCTGCATCATTTCTTGAATCCCGGATATTATGATTTGTCTACGAATGTAAAAGTCAAGTGGTTATCGGACGAATCCTATAACAACGGTGATATAGAGGAGGATCTCGACAGCTGGAAACTAACCCTAAACCCGACGGACGGCAGTGCCGGTGAAACTCTTTATTTGTTTGGTGCGCATCTAAAATTTGAGTCGCCAGAAGAGCCCGTATTTACTAACGACATTAAGATCGTGTTGAAAATAGATCAATTGAGCGCATCAAAGGAAATATCTTTCATAAGAACAAGAACAGATAATAAGGACGAGAAAACACTTTTTCACATCGAGAAAATAAGAAATAGCGCTACTTGTTCATTTCTTTTTAGTGCAGCCTTTTCAGTAGTTATGAAATTAAGCGAGAAGAGTAGGATTGCGGTGGTCGAATTAGGGAAAAAACACTCATTCGTTGTTCCGATTCCTACAGAGTATTGGGAAAGATATTCAATATTCTATCCGTGATTACGGTTCTGAACTAGTTTTCTCAGAAGAAGGATATGCCGGTATTAAGCAGAATTATACTAACGGCGAAACTACTGAATACAGAATAATTAGCGAGCGTGACGTTATAGGTCTATATCAAAAAAAGATAATCGCCAATATCGACATTGAATTAAATGGTAAAGCGTGTTCCATAGAGTGTCATACTTGGAATGATTTTGGAAGTGAACTTCATCGGTGGAACTTAGGACAATGGAAAAAAGAGTATTCCGTTGTTCTTTCTAATGGGGCTCAAGAAGTCAAATTGCACCTGGGTTATATTGCTAAATATGTGATGATTAGTATAACAGGAAAAATAGGTTATCGGGTGAGAAAATTTAGTTTAACCCCGGAGGAACAATACCAACATGTATATCTAAGTCCTCCGGTTAACACAACACGATACACTTTTAGTTACTCTCTGGGCGGTCTATTCGGTATGTCTACGTACCCTATTGCTCCTCGTGTAACTCCGATACCGATCGGGCTTCCAGTGCCTGCGGCAGACAACAACTTGACTATTGATAAACCATTTGTTATAAACGGGAAGATCTTACACTCACCAGGGAAAGGGTTTCAGCAGTGGATAAAATTCAAGGATAAGTGTACACCCACATTTACTGTCCGTTTGTGCGTCGGGGGTATGAGACAAGATATTGCCTTAGGCACTCCTCCGTACATCTCATGTTACAAAAAAGGGACGACACCAATAACTAGCACCGAAATTCTAGAGACCAGGAAATCCATCGGTGGTTATAATCAATTAGAGATAAAAATGAGTCAGACGTTTGAAAAGAACGACGAAATATTCTTTGGAGTTATAGCCCCAACCGGAATCGTTTGGCTAGTTTCTCCAATAACCTCACTAAATGTCATTGAAGTTGAAATTAAGTTTTAGTGTAATTAATATGATAAAAATAAGTTAAAAAAGATGAATGAATTTATAGAAGAAATAATGTTTAAGAAACAAACCGATCCCGAACGGTTCACAGACGACGATTGGAATATTGACGACGATCCGATATGTCCTAATAGTCTCCCTCCCGATCTTTACAGGGTAGTAAGAGTGCCTGCGGCAGTCGATAATATTCTAACGGTGGTAAACATCGGTTGGTGGGCGTATAAAGTGGTGTGGAATAATGACCCTTGTTCTTTTATTTATGTCCGAGAGACTGCAAGTCTGACATCGGAATCCAGGAGTTAAAGTCGTTTGAATACCCTTTCCATATAACAAATACTCTTCTATTTTTGTGATCCCGTCTGATAATCTTTTCTATTCTGTATGTCTCTTGATCTGTCTTCTGGAGTTCTTGTTCATAGAAGCTTCCTTCCATTGGCTTGTTATTCAAGCCCGTGATCTTGTAAGCTATTGGTTCTGTGTACTGGATCGTCGAAATAGTAAATACCTCTTCGGTCCAGTTGGGTGCATAACCCTTTTCAAACGTGCCTTTCTTTTTAGATATTCTGACCTTGTCGTCTAGTTTGAATTTTGGTTTAGTCTTAGTTTCCTTTGTATCTGAGTAAACGGAGGATTTGCTTGCTTCTACTGGTTTCATTTTGATTGACGAGTGCTTCGTGTTATTGTACTGCTCTACTAATTGTGGAAGTACTGAGATATAACTGTAGGTGTTATTGGCGGAAAAGTAGCGAAACATCTTACCTTTGAGTGTGCGATTGAAGCGCTCTATTACTACAGCCTTTCCCTGATTGAAAGTGTGGTACATTCTTATTTTGTAGTTTTCTAGGAGTTTCTTAAACTTCTGGTTGTAAAACTCTGCTCCCTGATCGACCCATAGTAATTCTGGAGTTCTTCCCTCTTTTAGTATGCTCTCGAATCCATTGTCAATCACATTTAGTAAGTATTTGTACCCCTTGTTATCTCTGAAATAAGCTTGCATGTCTACCAGATCTGCACTCCGGGTGTCATCGACATGTGATACTCTTACTTGTCTGAGAGGGAACTTTCTTCTTGCTTGCTTATGTAGTTCTTCTGCTAGTTTGTCTGTCCACTTTATTTTCTCCTTTTTTTACACCGAGTCCCAGTTTGCGTTTTGCTCCTATTACACCCTGAACTATCTTTTTGTTTACAGCTTCACCGACTGATGATGGTTTTACTTGTTTTAGGTCATACATCATCTTGTCACATTTCCGTTTGTCGATCTGCGCATCATAACAAAGATCATGACTCCTACAAACCCTATCTAATTTGTTCTTGGTGGGTAAGTCCATTGTGTTGTAAGGCCCACAGTAATTCGTTCCTGGTAGAGTAATTCCGCCCTTCGGCATTACAGGTTTGATGGCCTTGTGTATGTCAAGTTTACCGCCTGCGGTTCCTGCGGCGGTTCCCGTTCCTGCGGTTCCGGCGGTGCCACGCACAAACATGGTTTTCGTGATTTTGCAGCTGGCACACGTGCTGTATTCTATGAACTTATCGTTGGATGATTGTACCACCCTTGGAGAAAGAGACTCCGTGACTTTTTTCTCTTTTACGCAGTAGCTCGTTTTTTGAAGTACTCTTTTAATAGTATTTCATTTTTTATCGTATCCGTCGGACTGCCGCGGGCACTAAGGTCTTTGTATATTATGTCGTAGATGTCTTTCTCTTGTGCTTCTCGTAGAAAGAATAGACAGAAGTAGCAACATAGAACACTTAGTTTGTGTTGGTACTGGATTGTGTTACGTCTGTATGTACCCTTTATATAGTCAATAAATTCTTGTGGTGGTGAAAGACCATAACTATCAAATTAAATATTTCTTTTGTCACGGAAGTCCAAACACACCCAATGAGTACCGGCACCACTTGTAGCGTCCAAATTAAGGACGCCGGACTCATTCTTGTTTCGTTTTAGTAGTAGATTGTCCCTGCTGTAGACTCCTCTAAAAGAGGTAATACGTAGTTTATCAACCCAATCTAAAATATCAAAGTTAGTTAGCGGTTCAAGCGTCTGCCGTACGTACTTTTTTTGCATGACGTAGGATCTGCGTACGCTGTCTACTTGTAGTCCTTTGCCTGGGCGTTTGACTTGTAGTCCTTTCCCCATTAGGCCGGCCAGCAATGGCACTGCCAAACTGGCTAACATACCAAGGAATCCACCGGTCTGTTGTCTTTTTGTGATTCTAAGACCAGTTCCTGTTTTCTGTTTGAGTGCTGACTGCAATTGCTCTTTCTGTGTTTTTGTTAGGTGGTCAACGTAGGGTTTTTGTTAGAGGGTGGTGATTTTGTTGTGTGGTACGTCTGCTGTTAAACCGCTACCAAACACCTTTTTCACCCCGGTTTCAGCTAGAGCGGAGGCCGCTCCGATGCCAAGGGCAGGTAATAGTTTGGATACCACTGTCTTTATGACCGGAAGTGCAAGTTTAGCGAGTGCTCCAGAAAACCTCCGTTTTGTGATTGATTTGTCATTTGTGTCTTTGAAATTCTTATATGAACCCCAGTACCAGAGGCCTTTGCTTTCTGTATTTTATTTATTTGTGTTTGTGTTAGCGCCATAGGAAAGTCCCCTGTTAATTGGTTGTTTGTTAGTCTTAATGTTAGAGAAGATATGTTTTTGTATGCTTAAGATAAATTCTTTCTCTGACCTTCGGATAAACCAAGACTATAGTTAACGTATTTACTCATTTTTTTAATACCGTAGATAATTACTATATCATTTCCAATTGTGTCTAAAATTATATCTTCTTCGTTCAGTACAAGGGCAAAGATCCGATATGCAGCAGCTGAAGGTATGTTCAGTCTGTAATGCAGAGTCAGGGATGTATTGTCCATACTCACCGATTCGTGTGCGTAAGTCAAATCAAAATAGATTAGTCCGTATAGAGAACCAAAGTTGCTAAGGGTAAGCATGTTGCCGGTGTCATAGTCGTTGCTTGCGTTAGGCTTAAAATTACATGCATCTCTGAAGATTCTACTGAGTTGATTCGAACTATATCCTGTTTCCGGGTAAAAGATACCAGAACCAACTTCTAATCTTGCTGTCAGGAGGGTACAATTTGTGTTTGCTGCATTTACTTTGAAAGTGTCGAGTAACAGAGGATTTTGTTCTTGATCATTATGTTTGTCACTCCTTTGTAAAAATATGATTACGTGTTTCGGGTGTTTTATCCCTGTTGTAATACGATACGACCCTTCAACAGATTGACCCGAGGTACTAGTGTTAATAGATTCTCTTAGATATGTCCACCGTCTTGGTTTCATGTAATTCTGAAGTATATTTGTTAAACCAACAGAATTTAGTTTAAGTCTGGGGATCCAAAGTTCAAAGTGTGTAATTACAACTCTACCGTCATCAGCACCATCGGCCTTGTATAATAAATAATTGTTGTTGTTTATTTCTACGGTTATTCCCATTTGTGCTGGGGGTAAAAGATTTTGTTCTAGTGAATGAAAAAACGAAAATCTATTCAACGGTATTTCTGCTGTTACTTCTCTCCTTGCATTGGTTAACGCTGTTCTTGCAGCAAACCCTGTATTATCAGCAGTGGTTGCTATGTTATCCGGGTAAATAAAGCTGTTTTTTCCTAGACAATTCACATATCCATCTGAAAGCGTAAGGAATGATTTGACGTGATTTGCTAGAGATAAATTGTTGCAGTCGTACACTATTTTTCCATTTTGTTTAACTGTCATTTGACTAAGAACATTTGTTACATCTGAAATAACAGATACTGTGTAATTATCTGGTGCTGCTCCGTCAGCTAGTTTATCTACTTTGAACTTGATCAAAAAATACCCATTGTACCAGTCATAAAACGAAGCCCCATCGTTTATGCTAAATTTATAATCCGTTTTGACTTGTGCTTGTCCATTTTGTGGAGTTCTTATATGCGTGTCTAGTAAAAAGTTACAATACTCATATCGATCACAGAACTGTGTTCCTCTAAACATTTTTATTACTAGAATATTATTTTTCTTTTTATATTAAAATGATAGAGTTTACGAGTCATGTCTTAAATTTTTTAAAGCAGAGTCTAGAACGAAGTAAAGCCTTTAAGATTTTTGTTTTACTTATGAGATGTTTAATTCGTAAACATCGTAAAAAATGTGAGTGAAATCTAGACCATTTTACCCGTCTCAACCGTAGTGAATAACAAATCTTACATGTTTGTTTGTTCTATAGTCCCGTCAGTAGTAGTTAACTAACCAAAAAATCTGCGTTTTTCAAAAACGTTTTTGAAAAACGCAGATTTTTTGGGATAGTTAACTACTGATAGATTTGTTTCATTTAATTAGGTGAACCGTTAATTATGGTGTATGTGTAAATATTTCAAAAGCCATAATGTCTTTCTTTGTTTAGTTCAAAAGACCCCCTTAAGTCGTTGTCTCTTTGACACATTCCCCGTTTCCCTTCCTTTTTCTATAATGTTCATCTCAGACCTTCTAAATAATGTTGCACAACTGTATGGTAGATGTTTTAAATTTACAAAAGTATGATAACAATAGAACTTAAAATGAAGCGATGTAGACTAAAGACATGCTAGATTTTCTAAAACGTCCATAAAAAGTAATGTGCTACATAGACGTTTCAGATCTAAGTCGGTTTTGCTATGTATGTTAAACTCTCAACTGTTGCGTTTCAAAAGATGATGCGGGGTTGCTGAAGCGTTTTTTTTTTTTTTT
>MJUU01039563.1:0-28412 GCA_002080025.1 Modiolus philippinarum
GTCTGGGATGTATATATTCGTTAAGGATATTGATCGGACAAAACGAGAAATGTGTCACACTGAAGGGTAAGTGCAAGTTTTATTGATTTTCAATCAGTTGTTCCCAATATGTACCCCATACTCACTGACTGAAGTTGGCAACCTTTCGCTTCGCTCTATATGTCGAGATGCACATTGATAGTAAAATAGGAAATTGACGATAGATATATGTTANATGTGGTGTGCATCAATCATATTTCAGTTGAATATGAGAATTAGAAAAAACTGATTTTTCTTTTTATTGATGTAATTCTTTTAGGTCAAATCTCATAGTCTTGTTTATCAACACCCTAAATGTTATCGTATATTCCAGATGGTTCCAGTTACTAGGATTGATTTTTTAAATTAAATTTCAATTTATATAGCTTTCTATAATACTACGATTTCACATTTTTATCTAATATGTTCATTTCGATGTAGATGGTGTTAAGTACGTTAGTATTGTCAGCGAAAATGGAATTTCGTTTTTAATCAAGTCGTTCACAACGACTGATGCTGGAGAATACCGATGTACCATCCGTGATGGCAGCCTTGACCAACAGCAATGGCCTTCCAAACAACTGACACTTTGAAGGTAGAGCTTAAGTTTTACCATTTTGATTTCGCGTTTTGATGTTTATATATTAGTAGTAAAACAATAATTGAAAATTTAATCGAGAAATTCATGCGAGTCCTTCATTCAAGGTGGACCTAAACCAGAGATTGGATCCGTATAACATTCGAATGATAAAATATATTGCATTACATCATTCACAAAGTTTAAAGTAAGTATGTAATTTTGATCACAAGATATTTGTTTGAAAGCATGAAGGAACGGATGAATAGATAGATGCATGGGAAGACAAAAGACTATCAAGAACAAGAAATAGCAAACGGTGTCAACAATAAATAGCGCTATCAACATCATTTTTGTAACAGTTAATTTCCTAAGACGTAAGCAATGGTGATAATGACAAAAGTAACGAACAGAATTGTCAAGGGCCAAAGTCCAAGAGGCAAAAAGTTAAATAGGTGGAAAACCACCGGGAAAATTGTCAATCGCAATGGTCCTGACTTGGTACAGGCATTTCAAAAGAAATGGTGGGTTAAACCGGTTTTAGGGCGCGCCAAACCTCTCCTACCATTGTGGTAGTGTCCGGTATATATATAACATCTCAACAGCGGACAGTAAAAGAAATGACCATCCAAGTATTAAGTAAAACGGAGTTCGGACCGAAACTTCAAATTTTTCCACAAGGGACTAATAACTATTAAAGAACTTTTTTAATGATCGCTTGAGACGGAATTTTGTGAAGCCTTGATTACTTAGGCGTTAACGAAGATTACTATGTCTAATGATCGTGTCTGTGTAATAAGTGCTGCCAAAAACCACACTCAGAATATGTATTGAAAAATATGAAAAGATATGGAGTGAATGTACATATGACAAAAACGCACACAATACATAGTATATTTGGTCCAATGCATTGCCTTGAACTAAATTCATTTGATTTCCATTTTAAAAAAATACAAATTCATGAAATACGTCATACTAGCTGAAGAATAAACAATACTATGGACAATTGAATGAAATGCATGTACAAAAGTCCAGGAGCGAATTTTGTTCCATGTATACGCATTCAACAAGTTCAATTGTCGCAACCCGGAACGTATCTCGTATGAGGCCGATGAAAAGCATATTTTGATTATCTGAAACTCCTCATGCATACTGGACAAAACGAAACTAAAATGGTGTATGTTATGTAAATTACAAAGACGGCACCTTCATTCTAATAAAACAAACTCGCTCCTCGTTTACATGATCCCTAAAGGCTCACCTTATTCGAAGAATATTTTGATCATCTTATATCAGGCCACAAACATCTTGTTAATGATTTTAGAAAAACAATCAAAAATAATGCTAACGAGTTGTTTGGAAATACATATGGTATGAATTTAAACATTTTTATGGTTTGAAGTTTTCCAAAAACCATTCTGTCAGTTGAATGATAGGTGATGAGAAGGGGGAATTTCCTTATAATTTCAGAACTAGAATGCCAGTATCCGTCAAATGCTTATTACTTATGCAGTTCTTATTGGACAAGACATATTAAATATTCTTTTGTTAAAAACATTTTATTGTTTTCTGTTTCAGTGTAAGAAAAATGGATTATACAAATACAGTATCTGTTTTAAGAACTCCGACTAGAGGATTTATTTTGTTGAAGAAATCTTAACTCTTATCATTTGTCCTTTTATATTTGCTGTATTAGGATATCGTTTACAAATTATAAGTGAAATAATAAACATCATGTGTAATTGATGAGGTAGTATTATTCATCATTTCAAACGTATATTATCCGCATTTTATACACTTTTTCATCTATAATGACGCAAATTGAAAATGAACCATTAACGGGATAAAGTATGATCCACTAGATAAAAAAAGAGAAGAAAAAATATAATGATGGAATTTAAAAAATTGAACAAATTGCAAATCGGCATATTTAACCACAGGAGAGGAATATTGGACACATAAATTAAAGCATTACAATAATACTGAATTTCTGTAAACAATAAAGAACCATCAAGTGCTGAATGAAAGGATGTGGCGTAAATGCACATGAGACAGTCTCTACAAATACATGGCAAAAAACAACCAATGGAACAACGCCTTTATTGTTGTTCTTCATCTTGAAGTAACCATGAGGACTTCAACAATGAGCTATGTTCATACATCATAGTAAGTTCAAGACGGTCCCTAGCACCAGTTTGAGTGGAAGTCATTGATAGATGTCAAGCAACGCTACATCCATGTTTAATGAGATTGTCAACAAACATAAAATTAACTGGAAAAATGTTCCTACAACTACTAGCATCGGTTGCTCGACATAATACAATGGAATAGGAGACAAACACAACATTGAAACAACCAAAGGACACTCATCGAGTATGTATAACAAAAACCCAAACAAACAAAAGCAAGTTATACTCAGAATTATAAATTCCTTGACTATGTTGTTAACTGAAAAAATTATCAGGACAAAAAATCTTATTAATTTGAAACAAGTAATACAGCTTTGACACCCTTGTCTAACATAAGCATCTCGTGAGTAGAAAAGCGTGGATTTTTTCGGCAAAATTCGGAATGTTTGGCTTCAATTATTGTATAAGTGACAGATTAAAAGCCATCTAGTTTCAAACACATTAACAGAACATTGATTTATTATAACTGACCATAACAATAAAAGTGATATTAACATTTCTGAATAGTCCTTTCTAAATAGTAAACTTTCTTGGAGATGATTATCAATATAATATATGTGACTATGCAACCATCAAGGATATTGTATCAAATAGCGGAATCTAGGCACAGTTTTTTGTTGTCTATTTGTTTGTTTGTTTGTTTGATTTTGTTTGTTTGTTTTTGTTTGTTTGTTTGTTTGTTTTTTTTTGTTGTTTGTTTTTTGTTTTTGTTTTGTGTTTTTTTTTTTAATTCTTATGAAAATAGGTGACAGTGACGTCATAAACACAACAGAAACATAAAAAATGTTCAAATTTCACCATTGTTGCTTATGTTTGGGTACTTCTATACCAAAATAACTTTCACCCAATATATAGTCATATGCATTCATCTCGACACTTCATATCAGCATGCTTAGGCTCGGATGGTGTGACCAATGACTAAATACCGAAGTTACTGTGAATTTACTTTCTGCATATGCGCATTTCGACAACTAATGTCTCTTCAGTGCAGATAAAACCTAAACATTTGGAAGACTATAAAGTCAAAGATCCTTAAAAACTGGAAGAGAACAAAAAACCAAATCTGATCTAAATGTAAAGCCAAAATCAGCTAAGGACAGAGCTTTGCACGAGGGAGATACTCCTTAATTTTCAACAAAATTTACAAAAATTTAGATATTGTAAGTTTCCAAAAATACTCGGCTTTCGGGTCAGCACCGATGTACTGACTACTGGGCTGGTGAATACCCTCGGGGACTAACAGTCCACCAGCAGTGGCATCGACCCAGTGGTAACAAATGACTAAATACCGAAGTTACTGTGAATTTACTTTCTGCATATGCGCATTTCGACAACTTGTGTCTCTTCAGTGCAGATAAAATCTAAACATTGGAAGACCATAAAGTCAAAGATGTTTAAAAACTGAAAGAGAACAAAAAAACAAATATGATCTAAATGTAAAGCCAAAATCAACTAAGGACAGAGCTTTGCACGAGGGAGATACTCCTTAATTTTCAACAAAATTTACAAAAATTTAGATGTTGAAAGTTTCCAAAAATACTCCACTTTCGGGTCAGCACCGATGTACAGACTACTGGGCTGGTGAATACCCTCGGGGACCAACAGTCAACCAGCAATGGCATCGACCCTGTGGTAACAAATGACTAAATACCGAAGTTACTGTGGATTTACTTTCTGCATATGCGCATTTCGACAACTTATGTCAGTGCAGATAAAATCTAAACATTTGGAAGCCCATAAAGTCAAAGATGTTTAAAAATTAAAAGATTTTTTTCATGTCAACTGAGGCATGCGACTTACTGATAAAAACGGTCAATGAAATTTTTTCGAGCCTTTAAAATATTTAGATAAGACAATTTTATGGTAATGTTTAATCATGAAAAATAATAACCATAGAGTATTTTCAAAGTATTTTTTTTATTTAATTGCTTTATAAAAGCAGATATGCTCTGAATACAGTATCAGTAAAATTGCAAGCTGCAACAAATGCAGCAATTGCTAATTCACAGTAACTTCGGTATTTAGTTATTTGGTGACGCAACATTCGGGCAATGAAGTTTTAATATTAAGAGCTACTGGGGGTTCTAAAAATACCCATTGAGAAAAACATGTACCGACTGCAAGGAATAAATTGAAATGGCATCTTTTTTTTACTTATTTTATTTTTGTTGTGAATGACTAAATTTTTGTAAAGATATTATACATCATGGGAAGACCACTTTTGAATTGCATCACTTCCAAGTGTTATACAACCATCATATATTATTTATGACATGCTAGTATTTCCGGTACCCCCTCCCGAAAAAAGTTCACGATTCGGTTTTCTCCTATCAACTTTGGAATGGAAAAAAATCCAATTTCAGTTATGGAATAGAAAAAAAATGATCAGTCAAGTTTTTTTCTCAATGTTCATATGAGCTATGCAGTTTTCACCCAACGATTAACATACATTGACTGCAATGAATTATACTGCAGATGCTGAAAAATTGTTATGAGTTTCGCAAATCCGAAGGCTCCTTACTTGTAAATAACAAAATACGGAAGCTACTGTGAATTTAGTCTCTGCATATGCGCATTTCGACAACTTATATCTCTTCAGTGCGGATCAAATCAAAACATTTGGAAATTATAAACCGAAATATGTGTTTAAGTTGATGGAGAAAAAATTACCAATAGGATCTAAAAAAGAAAGCCAAAATCAGCCAAAAAGACAGAGTTGTGTAAAGCGGGAGATAATCCTTTGGTTTCAAGAAAATTTTCTAAAATTTAGATATTGAAAGTTTTCATATAAAATCGTTTTTTTGGCCAGCACCGGAGGACTGGCTACTGGGTTGGTAAATATCAACGGGGACTTGCACTTCACCAGCAGAGGCATCGGCCAAGTGGTAATAAAAAAAATACCATAGCTTCTGAGAATTAAGTTTCTGCGTATGCGCTTTTTGACAACGTACACAAATGTATGTCTCTTCAGTGCACATCAAACCGAATCATTTGGAAACCAATAAACCGTAATACGTTTGGAAGCTGATAGAGGAATAACTAAATACAGAAGTTACTGTGAATTTATTTTCTGAATATGCGCATTTCGACAGCCTATGTCTCTTCAGTTCAGATAAAATCTAGACGTTTGGAAGACCATAAATTCAGAGATGTTTAAAAACTGATAGAGAACAAAACACCAATGGAAGTCAAAATAAGCTAAGGACAGAGCTATGCAAAGAGAGAGATACTCCTTTGGTTTAAACAGAATTTTCTTAAATCTAAACAAACGGCTACGTAGAGCACAGCATGATAGGACCGCAGCATGTCGACCACTGAAATTGAACAAGTGTAATTTAAAGCAAATGTGGACACAGTAAAAAGCTTGACATAGTAATTAGATGGACGCAATAAAAAGCATGATACAGTAATTAGCTGGACACAAATAGTGAATATAAAGCTTACAATGAGAAAAATCAACATAAAAATATTACATAAAGCTTACAATGAGAGGAATGCGAGGAAAAAATCCATCAAAATCTAATGAAAAATACAGATTTCACATATTTCTAATAATTGCAATTTTGACCCTTTTAACCCCTTATAGACCGGAAACAGTAAGAGATACATCAAATCTGTTGACATATACTGAAAGCTTACATAGAGTGGAATCCAAAGAAAAAATCCCATCAAAATCTGATTTAAAATAAAGATTTCACATATTTCTAAAAATTGCAATTCTGGCCCCTTTGGCCCCTTATAGCTCAGAAACGGAAAGAGCTACACAAATCTGTTGATATACTACTGAAAGCCTACAATGAGAGGAATCTAAATGAAAAAAAATCCCATTGAAATCAGATGAAAAACAAAAATTTTAGGTAATCTGCAAATTTGCAATTTTGGCCCCGTTAGGCCCTCATAGCTTGGAAAGGAAACAAGCTATCGAAAATCTGGTGGTGCAGCGCTCTGTCTATTTTTCATAAAGAATCAATTGCAAAAAACTGCATCAAAATCGGACAAAAATTATAAAAAAAAATGATTTTTTTTAAATTCGCCCCTTTTGGGCCCCATTTATCTCGTGAACGGTACATGCGACGACAAATCCGTTGACATATTCCAGCTTGGAAATTTTCTAAGGAGTTTACTGAAAGAAACCCCATCAAAATCCGATAAATAATAAAGATTCTACAGTCAAATATATGAAAACACCCAATTTAACCCCTTTTGGCCCCTTCTTCTGAAACGGGCGTGGCCAGGTACATAAAATTGTGACCCGGGTTTAAGAATGTGCCAAGAAACATCATATTGAAATTTGAAGATGATCTGTTTACTGGAACCAAAGTTATGCTGGCCACAGACGCCGACGCCGACGATTGGGCCATACCATAATACGACCTCAAAATGAACGTGCAGTACATACAGTGACTTTGTGGAAAGAGCAAAAGCACTGTCACAAAAACTGCTGAGTCAGGGATATGTTCAGCCTTTGTTACTTTCGTCCCTTCAGAAATTCTATGGCCGTCACCACGACATCATAGATAGATATGGAATGTCAGTGTCACAAATAAAAACTGACATTTTCAGCTAGATTCGCGTCTTTCCTGATTTGACAATACCGGTTTTGACTTTACCATGGATTGACCCACTGACAGTGTGATGGGTGCTGTGCACAGAGCAGGACATACAGATTCCGGGGCACCTGAAGTCACTAGTTCACACTGTTAGTGCTTTAGTTTTTTGTGTTGTATATGTAATGTTCTTGTGTTCTGTGGGCTTGTGGTTTCTTTGGTCTTCCGTCTTTTGGTGTTCTTGCTTTTGCCTTGTCTCTGGACTTTGATTTGTGTAATCTTGTGCTTTGTTCCTTTGGTATTCTACTGCCGTTGTTTCATATAAATCCGGTTCTCGGGCCAGCACCGAAGTACTGGCTACTGGGTATGTGAATACCCTCAGTAAACAGTCCATCAGCAGTGGCATCGGCCACTCAAAATACCGAAGCTACTGTGAAATCAGTTTCTGCATATGCACATTGCGAAAACTTATGTCTCTTCAGTGCAGATCAAATGAACGCAAATCAAAAGCTAACATCGCAGTTAATAATGATGTATAGTAGTAATTTATTCCTTTACTCTTGTTATCTTCAATATAATTAAAAACATCATTTTTATGTAAGTAAGTATACCAAGCTACATGTATACACCTCCTTTGTACATTGAATTCTTAAAATAAGTTTTCGACATAAAATAGAATATGATATCAATATTTGTTGTTTTTGGCAACGAATTAATTGATAATGGATAACATCTAGATGACCGGCACTGGACTGATAATGTGAACTTTTTCAAGTACTCAATCGTTCTAGTGAGTACAGAAAAGCCAGAAATACATCTGTATGTGCTTATTAACGTCAATATTTAATACAGTAACCAATCAAAAGATGGATATTCTCAAAGGTCAAGATCTTCAAAAGGAACTGAAATGTAACTGCATTACATCATAAGACATATCATACAAATATAGCCAGTAAATCTTATGTTTGTTGACGATCGCGCATCCATGGGCTAAATAAGACATGGATGTGTCATTGTTCGACAATCAGCAATGAATTCCACTACAACCGGTGTTTGTGGCCGTCTCTTACTTACTATGACTTCATTATTGAAGGCCTCATTGTGACTTCCAGGTACAGAACAACAATAAAAGCGTTGTTCCATTGCTTTTCTTACCATGTATTTGTAGAGACTTTGTCTCATGTGCATTTACTCTATATCCTTTTATTTTTAACTATAGCGATCTATCAGTTTGATATCAACAGCATGACCCGTCTATATTACAAAACAAACATAACCAAAGAAACAACATAACAAGCACAGAATAAATCTTCAGTTCAGTTTTGACCTAACTTTCTTATCAGTTTTCTCTGATCTACTGACAAACAAACGTTGTTATGCCGATAACATTATTGTTGTGTTTATTTGCGTTCAATTGGACACCAGGTACATCATGTGAGTACTTTTAAGTGAATTTTAATTTCAATTTATTTTATTTCTCTATTGTGTTTCGTGAAAAATACAATTGCAAAAATCCTTGTCACAAGCTCGGAGTCGTATCACCACAGCAGTGAAACCTCTATATCCATTACACCATATCCACTTGGAGATGAATATTTCTTTTTAAATAAATAACAAATGAAAGGATATGGAATATATGCACATGAGACAAAGTTTCTACAAATACATGTAACCAAGTAATGGAACAACGCTTGTATTGTTGCTCTTCATCTTGAATTCACCATGACGCACTCAACAGTGAGCTCTGCTTAAATCTCATAGTAAGTTAAGAGTACTGATATATTAATCGAATTTGTAAATAGATTAATATGAATGATTACTAAAGTTTTGTTTAAAAACTAAGGAGAATCTCCCTCATGCATAGCTCTGTCCTTAACTGAATGTTGGCTTTTCTATTTAGATCCTTTGGTGTTTTTGTCTCTATCAGATTTTACACGTATTTCAGTTTATGGACTTCCAAATATTTTGATTCGATCTGCACTGAAGAAATATAAGTTGTCGAAATGGGCATATGCAGAAACCAAATAAACAGTCACTTCGGTATTTTGTTACTACTGTCGCACATGTCAGATAAAGAACAACAGAAACAATAGAACTGGTCGGTATCAATTAGTACACGAATCTCGGACCTTGACCTGGTTACTCGCACGGAAAATTATCCGTGTTACAGTCGATACCGGACAGTTGTATTGTTAACCTTGTACTTAATCTTATACTAATTTGCATTTCGAGGGAACTGTCCTATATTATAACACGATTGAAAGCAGAAATACTCCATTTTCATATTCGTTTATCTTTACCTTTATTTACACGAAACATTGGCTCAAATAAGACTTGCGTTCAAATGCTTATTATTTTTGTTGCATAATAAGTTATACATGTTTGTGTCGGAATGCATTTTCCGTCACGTGGATTTTTCATTCATATTCGTCAGTTAATTAGTCACTTGGTTAAGCAGTTCGTTAAGCAGCTACATATAGTCGTCAGTTAATGCCAAATTTTTCAATGTTTTGTTTCATTCCATGACCACGATGTACTTTTGAAATTATTTTCCTTTTCGTCCCTCATCAAATTTGGGTAATTAGTTGTGCATTATTACCGATGGCAGAAATGTATATGTGTAGGACTTGCATATTTTAAATATATAAAAAAAAAAATCTTATATTAATTCCATTATTTATTTATTTTTAGGAGGATTTACGGTACGTAAATCCTTCTTATGCTGTCGCTTTTTTCAGAAAATCCCGGGTATGAATATGCACTTCGAGATCAAAAATCAACTCTTTGTGGCCAAATTCATTGCCAATTTCTTCTTTAACATTATTGTAAACTGCATAAGAAATATAACATATAAATGTAAGGTTTAAGCATAATTAAAATAGAATTGTCGAGGGAATATTTTAGCAGTTGACATTGTGTCACGTGACAAGTTAATTATAAATAACTTCGCATATTACCGTAGTTGTAGAAATAATAATCAATTACCTGTGACTTGATTATTTGTAACGTTTCTGAATTTAAAAGATGCAAAATAAATAAATAAATAAATAAATAACTCTAATAATTCAGTATCCGATTAAAAAAATTATATAAATAAAAATAATAAACCGAGGATTTAGAATTCTCTCTTATTTAGTAAGCGTCGTTTGCACGTAGTGCTAATTTGATTAAGAATTGTTCAAAAATGACAACTTGTATAGCTCTTTTATCGATACTGAAAACAATATTAAATTGCCAATATATATTTTTGTTTTAAGTACCTTCTCAGAGACAAAGGATGAACAATTATCATGTTTTCATTGGCGGAATAAGAGAAGAGTTCGGGGTTGGAATACCTCCCCTTTTTCTCGATTTTTTTTTAAATTTCGTGCAGAATTTGACTGGAACTTCATTGGATCTCCCCTTTTCGTAGGTTGGATCCGCCGGTGTATTTCACTGTCTTTTGACATATTTTTGTTCAGATTTATAAAGTATTGGTGATACTGACAAATGATCATGTAGGGACGTATATTGATATACGGCCTTTAACATGTTTAAGGGATCAATGCAAATGCAAAAAATGTCAGCTCGAATTGAGTATAGTTGTAGAATTTAAACTTATCAATTAGTAATACGCAGAATTCAAATTCACAGCAACTTCGGTATTTAGTCATTAGTAAACGCTGAAATTTTTTCTCTCTTTTCGCAAAAAAATACAATACGCATAAATTTGAAGTCTTATTAATGCAACCAAGAGGCGATGTGAAAATTTTGGGTTTTTTGCCAAATTTCGACAGTTATGTTAGATGTTCCCTTATTACTTCGAAATCATAATATGGCCAAGATACGGCATTTACATGTGACTTGCTTCTTTTATCCATTTTCAATAACATACCAAACACATTTTTATGGAAGCGCTAGATAAAAATTATATTCCCCGTTTCATCAATTTATGTTCATGCTTACTTATATTAGCTAAAACAGAACATACGTCATTTCTACAGCACTAACATTGCAGTTTAATTGGAAACCTTTTTTAGCGGCAATTTGTATGAATTTCCTTTGATCTACAAAGACTGATTATTCCAGTATCACCGAACTTGACATTATCACGAAATTATTAGGTCACTGTGAAGGCGTCACGTGCGGGTTGCTAAGCTGACGTCACGTTTTGTACTATATGTCTTGTTCATACGCATAAGACGTTGAATGAAGAATGCGTTTAAATTATTGCAATAAACAATATATTAACTTTGCTTGAATAGAAATTTCAGTTTAAATTCAATTTATTTTAGAGGTCTGTTTATCATTTTGTGAATTACCGATAAAAGAATGATAAGAAATTTTGTTTTTGATAAGGACTTTATCACGGCGTAACGCATCAAGCTCGCCCTAACGGGCTCACTTGATACTGGCCGTGATAAAGTCCGTATCAAAAACAAAATGTCCTATATTCCATATATATTCCCCGTATTATCAATGATATTTGTCGATGTACTATAATCAACCAGTTTGACCGACACTAGACACTGGGCAGATTTCAACGGTAAAGAATATAACCTTGCAATAAACTAGAGTACTAACTAAAACACTACCAAGAGATGTGCGTTTGTCATACCCATTTGCTAGACGCAAAAATATATGAGGCTTTCAACAATGAGAAAACACTAATATCCAATAGTACATTGGAGACGGACCCTAGCACTAGTTGCATTGGCTTGGGCAGAATTCACTTGATGGACGTCGAACAACGCTACGTCCAAGTTTGTCAACATCAGATGGATGCGATCAGACATAAGATATCAGGCAAAGTACTCTTAAAAACACTGTCATCCATTGCCCGAAAGAGGGGCCAAAAGACAATTCGAAATACACACTATCACGACCACAGGAGAGTCATGAGTTGGTTGTAAGATGACTTGTCAAATAAAATGGGGAGATGAGTGCATTATAACTACGGATGGTGAAAAAAGTTTGATTTTTTAAAGAAAATATGAAAGCCAAAATGAAAAATTTTGAAAATTTTAGCTGAAGAAAACAATAGAGCATACAACTCAATCAATGGAGATCTTTATAAGAACTCCACACTTCAAGAAAAAATCATGGATATTGTCAACGACTGAATGTACAGGAGACAAAATTCCTACAGATACATGGTAAAATTAACCAAATGCAACAACGCTTTTATTTTTCTTCATCTTCTATACCTTCAACATGTTCTATTTAGTCTGTTTTTGCCCGTAAATAATTTTAAGATTATATTTTTTCGAAATTAAGGCGTAAATCCGACTAAACAGTACTTCAGTACTTTGATTTTATTTTGTTTCTTCATCTGAAATAACAATGGAAGAAAACTAAAAAAAGGGATCAATAAAAAAAAGAAACAAAACTTTTTTTTTAGAATCGGAGCATGTGAATCATGTTTGTTATTACTTATTGTTTGTTATTACTTGTTGACATTAAATCAAGTGGCAAGACAGAATAAAAGATTCTAACAACAGTGAAAGTGCGAAACAAGAGAATCGTAAGACTTCTAGTCTGGGACGATGATTGCTGAGATGATTAAAATCTTACCCGAGGGTGTCTTAGATTCTCTTGTCTCGCACTTTCACGGGTGTTTGATTTTATTTTTCACTGCATTCTCTCTATAATATATAAAATCAACACAGAAATGCTGTCTCCATTCTCCTGTTTACATAACGAAAAACGTCTCCTTTAATAACGTCAAGAAAACTGGCATGTATTCCCGAGCGCGCAATATTTTTAAAGATGTTTTTTTTTTTCAGATTTACCTGTGAAGTTTTACTTCAAATGACAGATAACAATTCTATAATACCTAGACTAAGTATACCGTTGGCCACCAATGCGAATTTATTGAGCAAAGAATTCTAAACATTGCTTGAAATGTTTTACCGGGAAAAGTCGCGTGTGAGCTGTTTTGTACCCCGGGGTACAAGGCAAGGAATTTTCACACCGCTAAAGATAGGAACTATTGTGTCTCAAAAGTGTGAATACTTTGTCAGTTTACTATTATTGTTTTTATATTTATGGAGGCGTTCAACAATGAACTTTGCTCATACCTCAGATTTTGAACATGAGTTATTTCTACATGAAATACTCAAGTAATTTTGATGGTGTTGAGATAATTTTGACCAAATCTTGTATGTTTTAGACGTTCCAACATTATACAACACTGTACACCTGAGATGACTTACGAGTGCCCTAAGATTATCTTGAGTCCATTCCTAGATTGTTCATAATATATGTCTTCAGGCGAATCTTAACTTACGCGGAAACCAACCCTTTAAAGAAGTTTAATCTCTATTTTCATCATCTGGAAACAAAACTTATGACGAATAGACAAACAAACAGAATTGTGGATCACAATCAACCGTCTTCCATCTGAGAAGCGGTATGAAAATTGGGTTATTTTTCTTCCCAAAAATCAAATTAAGTCTGGTTATTATGCTCTCTTTTTTAACAGTACTGGTTGATAAACCAATAAAGACATGCCCACCTGGCTGGCTGCAATTTAAAGACAAGTGTTATATGTTCTCTGTTGAAAAGGAAGACTGGACGAAATCTGAGGTATAAAAGGAAGATATGGTAGCTAACATCAGTTCGTTATATCAATATATTATGAATATAATGAAAAATAGCTTCGACACAATATCACTGCTGCGTGTAAGCTTTATATTTGAACACAGAACAGAGAACAACATAATAAATTGCCGCTGAAATTACAGAATATTTTGATGACAAAAATAACTAGAGCTAACGTGACACATCGCCTTCCCATCATGCATCCACACACCAAGTTTGATAATCCTAGGTGCTACGGTACAAACGTTCTGCTCCGGACACGAAATGCACATGGTTTTACTATCATAAAGGTCAAAGGTCAAAGTCAAGGTCACAGTGACCTAAAGTTGGTACGCGACACATCGTCTTTCCATCATGCATCCACATACCAACTTTGATAATCCTAGGTGCTACGGTTCAAAAATTCTGCTCCGGACACGATATGCACATGGTATTGCTATCATAAAGGTCAAAGGTCAAAGTCAAGGTCACAGTGACCTAAATTTGCATCCACACATCAGGTTTGATAATCCTAGGTGCTACGGTACAAAAGTTATGCTCCGGACACGAAAGGGGACGGACCGACAGACGGACAGACAGACATGGTGTTTCCTATATACCCCCCCAACTTCGTTTGCGGGGGTATAATAACAATAAACTTAAAAGGCTTCCGAACAAAGTCTTTTAACGTAGATGGCAATGCAATTGAACTAGGAATGGACACATGTTTATTTAAAGTAAAGTTTAAACAGTTCATTTGAGCATGTTGAAGGTTTGCTTGGAATTATTTATAACAGCGGATTTAGTCTGTCTATGATACGTTTTTAACCTCACTATATATAACGAATGACTAAATCTTGCATCTAAAGATGTACGTACAACGTGTTTGTCATAAGTAACTGTTATTTTTGTTTGTTGTGTTGTCCCAATTTGTGTTGTATCTACATTATTCTGTTTCCCGACCTTTGATTTTTGAATATTGAATTCGGACTGTTATAGAGTGTAAAGTAAATGTTAAATTCATTTCAGTTACGCTGTCAAGCACTTGGAGGTCATCTAGTTGAAATTTAAAGACTCATCTGAAAAGTTTACATTATGCTGGTAAGTTCTTCATGCAGTATCGTGATGACAGGGGATATAACTCCCCGCATACTCACAAACTTCATTCAGACTGTGGGTGAGCTGCAAGAGTTTAAACATAGATACTTTCCTTAAAGCCAGTTTTTAGTCCTGTAATAATATTTGTTTTAGCACAAAAATGTAGAATTGATTCTTAGTTAGAAAAAAAATCGTGCACATAATGCACAATCAAAGCTAAAGATGGAAATACTGCACAGCAATTACTTTGGACGGCAAAGATTTATTTTTGGACAAAATTGTGGTTATTTAGTCACTTTGTAGGATCAGTTTTCCGAAAAGGCACCAGCTGCATATACTTTCTGGTAACATTGTCTTACACAGCTAGATTGGTTGTTCAAAGAAATATGAAAATATCGGCGGGGTAAGGATAAGTGTCCTAGAATATCAATGTCAAAGTTGAGTTACCATGGTAACAAGGCAAAATTGGCCATTTCTGTGAAAATGTATTACTATTTAATTACCACTAACCTGACCCTAGATATCAATACTGTACGTCATATACACCTTTGAGGCTCAGTTTAACATGTAACAACCTTGGAATCATTTCAAGGTCATTTACCTTGTCTTCAAGGTCACTTAGAAAAAAAGAATTTTTTTAATTGATCCTTTTCAAAAGGCCAATTTTCATTTGACCTTGCTAATAAGAACATTGACCTTGAAATTGTTTCAGGATTATGATAAGTTTGAAGGATATCTAATCTGAGATATAATTGTTACCGGAGAGCATGAATCTCCTTGCAAAATTGCAATGGTCACCTCCGGGGATCGAACCCGGGACCTCTAGCACTTCAGCCAGCCACCTAACCGAATGAGCTAAAGAAATATTCCGTTAGCTCAGTCGATTTTTACTGGCTATATATCTACCTACTACAACGTAGATAGGCTGTCCTGTCACATAATGAATGGTTATTTGATCTAAGCTCCTACAAACACTAAATTCATAGCTATACAGTTTTCTACAGAAATGGCCATTTTTGTCCTGTTTCCCTGGTGACCATCTTTAACATTCATTTTCTAAATTCTGAGACATCCAATTCTTACCCCACTGACATTTTTATATGTTTTGAATAGATAACCTAGCTGTATAATATAATTGTCCTGTCGAGTATATGCAGTTGGTGCCTTTTCTAAAAACTGAAGCTGAAAAGTGACAAAATTGGCATAATTTTGTCGAAAATATTCCGTCAAAAAGGCTATTGCTAGCCTCGTTCTGACTTCACATTTATGTAAATTTTTTGCACTGTTTCGGAGATGGTCAATAATGCTCTTTATTACATAATGATTATAATAGTTTTATTTTATTGGATGAAAACCTGATGCACGAATCTTTGTATGAAGAGATCATAAATTAAAGCACACTGATAAGTAAATACAAATGTACTACTACCTATGACAATTTTACAAAATATGTTATCCTGAAAAAAAAATGTTGAAAACCCTTACAGTTACCAAGTAAGATGATGCATGATATTATTATGTAATAAAACAATTATGGTCTTTTGTATCGGTCGATATGAGTTTTAATAGACCTAAAAATCTTAATATTAACCTCCGCCTCCGGCGTCGGTCAATATCAATTTTTAGGTCTATTAAAACTCATATCCACCTCTACAAAAGACCATAATTGTATAAAATTAACCTCATGCCAAATTATATCTGATATGCACTGATCTTCCTTGAAATATTTTGGGTTTAAAAAGTGCTTATTTTGGGGTTTTTGAAATGACCAAAAATAGACGCCATCGTTACCATGGCAACGGAGGTCAATAATAATAAATTAGCATTATTGTTTTATTTATATATTAGTATCAACCTATGAAATGAATATCGTGTAAATCTGTGACATGCCGTTTCTCAACCTATATTAAAATTGTTTGATCCTTACAGAGAATCCGTGTTTAGAAATTATATAACTAAAACTCAATTATTTAAAAAAAACACCAGAGTTACATTGCATTTTGTAATAAATTTACTAACTCAGCCTAGGGAACTGGGTTGTTTGTTATTTTGAATCTTTTAATCTTTAATATAAAATTACAATAAAATTCTTCTCTTATCTTTCTTCAACTTTAAATTTGTTTATTTTTTATTATCGTAAGACTAATTGATATGTACGGAAGCCCTGGAGTGCCACGGAAAAACAGAAATATTTTTTTATAACTTGTGCGCACGAGTTACTATCTTGTGCGCACGAGTTACACATCTCGTGCGCACGAAATGTGTATCTCGTGCGCACAAGATAGTAATTCGTGCGCACAAGATAGTAACTCGTGCGCACAAGTTGTATAACTCGTGCGCACAAGTTATAAAAAATATTTTTGTTTTTCTGTGGCACTCCAGGGCTTCCGTAGGTATGTGATTGCAGTGGACAACACATTTTACACCAGTTATAATAAAAACAATGTGTAATAGCAGTTAACTTCCATATTTGAATTTAATTGCATCGTTTCTATTTATTTTATTCATGGACTTTGGCTCTTTACAATTCTGTTATTATTAAGTCACCCAAACAAAGTTGGGAGACTTATTGTTTTTGTTGCATTTCTTATTATTTTACCGATTTCTTTCTTTATTCTCGTCCGCATGAACTTGTCCGAACCGGATCTCACAGACCTTAGGACCTTTGTGTTTTTCTTTAGGAAAATGAAATTTTGAATGTTTTTCACCATGTATCTCACTGTATATCAATAACTTTTAACACTAGCTCCATGAAACTTCATAGGAAAGGTGTGTGGAATGTACGAAATAAAGTTACTGTGAATTTAATTTCTGCATATGCGCATTGCGACAACTTCAGTACAGGTAAAATCTAAACTTTTGGAAGACCATAAACTCCAAAAGATTTAAAAACTGATAGAGAACAAATAACTAATATGATTTGAATGAAAAGCCAAAATAAGCTAAGGACAGAGCTTTGCATGCGGGAGATACTCCTTCGTTTTCAAAAAAATCTACAAAAGTCAAGATATTGTAAAATTCAAAATAGAATCGGCTTTCGGGTCAGCACCGAAGTACTGACTACTGGGTTGGTGAATAATCTCGGGGACTAACAGTCGACCAGCAGTAGCATCGACCCAGCGGTAACAAATAACTACCGAGGTTACTGTGAATTTCATTTCTGCATATGCGCATTTCGACAACTTTTGTCCCTTCAGTGCAGTTTAAATCTAAACTTTTGTGGGACCATAAACTCATAGATGTTTAAAAACTGATAGAGAACAAATAACCGATATGATTTAAGTGTAAAGCCAAAATCTGCAATATGTATATTACCCAATTTAAAAGGGGTACTCTTGTCCAAATGATTTAGGAGAATCCTGCCTAAATTATTTATAAGAGGAAGTCTCGTAATGCCCTGAAATCCGATATGGGGGTTCGTTTGGGAGACTTCTGTGTTTCGCTCTGCGAGCACAGTTATACTTTGTTAATTTTGTTATTACTCACATTTTCTATTTATTTTATACATGTATACTCGAACAAGCTACAATTGCAACCGTTACTGTGAGCGATTTACCGACAGCGTGGGTCTACACATGGTTGATGAAGTAAACGCCCGCCTAATTTGCATATCTTAAAAGTTAGACAAGTTCAGATCTATAACTTTTTGAGCTGTTGAATTATCCTTTGAACTCATTGATATTTTAGTAGATTAGAATTATACGACAATCAGATTCCTTTATTGCATTTTACTTTTTAGTTTCAGAACATAAAACATACTACTTCATCGGTCTAACGGATGTAGCAAAGACAGACACGTGGATATGGGCTAACAGTAAGACAATTGCTCAGTTCACAGATTGGGGTACTGGTCAACCAAATCATGCCGGGAACGATGAACATTGTGTGTTTTTAAACGGCGAAGAATTTTTTACATGGCATGACGTAGACTGCGATAGAGCTGAACGTTTTATTTGTCAAATATAATAATTTTAGAGATTAAAATACTTTTTATATGTTTAAGTCTATGACAAAAAGTGCAAATGAATATCTTTAACATACACATTTAACAATGTTAGCACTTGGTAGTATTCACTCTCCAATTAGTTAATATAAGGCACTGAAGTAAACGAAGTTAAGGTAAATGTACATATATATGTAATTTCAGCATTGGTACATGAATATGGAGTCTAGACAAATACTTGTATCGCCTATTTTGTCAACTCTTGTTTTAAGTAAGCGGGAACCGAACCGTCAAAAAAACAGGTTTAAGACACCAATTCTTTTGAAATAGGACCATTGCGGTCGACAACTTTTCCTTTGGTTTCCACCTGCTTTGCCTTTTTGGCACATGGACGTTGGCTCATGACAATTCTCTTCGGTAATTTTATGATCACCACTATCATCACTGGTATTTTACCCCATATCATCACTGGTATTATAATAAAACAATGAAAGTTACATAACATTTACAATACCTAAGTGCCTTACCTGCTTTTAACTCATATCAATTCAGAAAATAAGTAAAAACAAAACGTATATACATGCAAAATAATATATATTTTTTGTACAAAACCATTGCAAAGTCTTACACCAAATTTCAGTGAGGGCATATTTGAAAGTTTAATCTTTTTCTTCTTTTCAAATGTTTGATTGCTATTTTAATCTTTTTGAAACTTATTCAGCTTGTTATGAAGTAAAATATGTCGTCTTCAGATTGAAAATTAATAGAATGTATTTCTAAACATCTAGTTTTATCTATTGTTGCTTAGGGACTTTTCTATCAAATGAGACTGTTGACAAGGAGGTTTGTGGCCACTTTTTGTTTTAAATGCGTGTAACAACAAGTCAGGACCACTGTATTTGACAAGATGACTTTGTACCCGCTTTGTCCTTATGCCCTTTGGATTCGACTCCTGACAATTCTGTTCGGTAATTTTATTTTTCCATTCATGCTTAAGTCACATACCAATATTGTAGTGTAAAGTAAGTGAGAACCGAACCGTCAGTCTAAAAAGAACAATCCAAGGAGAATGGCATCGTCGGAAAAACAAAGACATAACATGAACACGGCACGGAAAAGAAAATGAATACACGGACATATACAAAAATGAACAACACGGACCCAATAAAAACCATGGGTGAGATCAGGTGCACCAGTAGGGTGAGCATCTCCTGTTTCTTATAAGACACTCGCCTTGTTGAAGATGTTAACTCCGGTAGTAAAGTCAAATTCGGTAGAGGAAAAACAAACTTTAGTGGCAGAGAGTAATTCTTATATCCAATGCCAAACATGGCCAAAGATAACTGAGACTGACAATTAAGAAGAAAAAATATATGGTTTATAATTTCCTCAAGATTTACTGGGCAACTGTTTTAACTTTTGAACACAACTTTTATCACTGTCTCTTTAGATTGAAAAAATCGTTCAGTGTTTCTGCATTTATAAAGTATTCATCTTATTTGAATTCAACTTAATGTATGCCACACTGAAATCCATGGTTGTGATGCAGGTGAGAATCAACTGCGTATCTTTGAAGGCACTGAAGGAGGTTTTTTTTATTTAAAAAAAAAAAAATTGTTCTTTTTTCTCTTTTTTAACTCAACAAATTTTACAAATATCATGTTCTATTTTTCGAACACCCCGTAAGATGTTTTGAAACGAAATTGTGCATGTCAGAAATGAAAAAAATGACAATCTTAAAGAAATATATATTTCATATCTTTGGCAAGCTCAATCTATATTTTTTCAAAAATCAAAATATTGCAGAAAGTACATTTTTGTCCCTTCTCCGTTTTACAGTTAATTTCGTAAAGGCACTACTATCACTTGCATATATACTGAGTTTAATAACAAAAATGCTTACATCATTTGTTAGATAAAAATATTCCAGAATATCTTGCTTGTATGTGTGTTTGGGGATGCAGTTTATTTTTACACTTCCACAACCTAAGAAAATATATCTTGTGACAAGTCCATCGTAAAAATATATGCAATCATGAGGATATTACTTGAATTATCAACAAAAATAGGTCTACGGAAAATGTGGTCGTATCAATCCTGTTTTGCAAAATACATCGGCAAACGAATACCGAAGCAAAAATGATGAAAGGGGGATTAAAAAATTAAAAATCCAAAATCACGGCAATCCATATCCAACACGAATTGAGACAGCATGACAAAGACAAAAACAAATTAAAAAAAAGAAAAAGGAAAAAGATCGCCAAAAACTAAAGCACCAGCAGTGTGAACGCCTACTAATAAATTAATGGCAGCAGACAGAACTCGGTTGTGGTCCTTGACGTCTGGATATTCAATACAGAGAAACGTTTGTCATCTCGACCAGCAAACCATATTGACCTCATATTCTTATCAGTCTATTTCACAAATATTATATCATTTACAGTCAGACACACATAAGCCTAGTATGCTAATGATATTATTGTTGCTTTTATTTGAGATGCATTGGATCCCAGGAACAGCTTGTGAGTACTTAACTTGCAATGTTTCGTTAAAGTGTAAATTTCATTTCAGAACCTCAAGATTGTTTACCATCTTACCTGCGTTAGAATCTCGGGGTTACTACCTAACCAAAAAAATAAATACGGCTCGTCCGACAGGTGATTCATGAATAGCGGGAGTATCCATGGAATATCCATGTAGACGCAACAAGTCTCACTTTTTAAGAGTTCATCTAATTTCTGATACTTTGTCTGTTGAATGAATTATTAGTCTAGAATATCGGCATACTATACACTTCTTGGCACTCCTGTATAAAATATACAATGTTTGTTGTGTAATCGGGTTTTGTGTTGATATTTTAAACATCATTATTATTATTTCGTAAAAGTATAGGTCTTTCATTCTTTAAATTTCGTCATTTAAGGAAAGAACTCACTTGAATGTTTCAGAAATTTTTATCTTGATCATATTACACTTTTCGTGCCATTTAAGGGAAATAATCCTTACTGATATTTTTGACTGATGTAAGGGGGAATTAACTCTGTATGTTTGTACCACCGATAGCCACCTGCTGTCATAATCATATGGCTATCGAACATGTGTTATCCTTTAGTCCTTATCTACAAAACAAACAAATAAGGATAACACAAGGCTGAACGAATGCCTTACATTATCTACTTGTTTTATAAATTCTTTGCTATAGCTTTGATTTGAAGATCGGTCTATGCGATGTCAATGAAAAAAGGGGGTGGCGGAAGCGGTGACAGACTTCAAGCCATTTGAATTTATTCTAAGATATGATTTTATATAATAAAAAAATCCTTGTATTTATATAATGGCTATAAAAACTATGATCGTTGGTTCATTCATCTTGATTTTTTTCTGTTTTTTTTTTAATTCAAATAAATAAAAATCGCCGTAAGGACTGTCTTTTTAATACTTCAGTTGAAAATGGTTTGTGATTATCATACATCGGAGTTAATATTTGGGAGTTTGTTTTTATAAATTAATGGAACTTTCCATTTTAGATTATCTATCATTTTTTTTTAATTAAGAGCCATATTTTTTAAAAACGTGTAAATTTGTTGATGGAGTTGCAATAAATATTTTAATGTTGTGGGGCAATTTACGTAAATACATGTTTTAGATATCAAAATTAATGTGGATTTGTCTTGCAAGATGCATGATGATGCATTGCGTGATTAGAACAAGATTTTTGTAAAATTCAAATGAACATGTTTTCCTCGGTTTTACGAAAATTAATTGGTGAAGCAGGAAACAAAAATCGGTCACTTTTTAACGATCACGAGTTTGTATACATGTACAAAGCTTAAGCTAGAGATGTGCATTGCGGCAAATGTTTTAAAACCGTTACCTCGAAAATATGAAGATATAATACAAGGATGGAAATTTTGTATCTCTGTAGGTGATGAGATACACTCTTTTGTAACTGTCACAATTTTTGAGTACGTTACTGAATTATCCTGGAAAAAAAGGGGGGTCAGACATCGGCTTGAAAAGAAGGACGGTCAGTCCTTCAGTACAGTAAAAGATGCAGGGTCATGCAGCAAATACATACAGCTATTGATAGAGATGTGCAGCAAAATATGCAAAAATGATAGAAAATTACTATCAATAATACATATCATGATTTGGGACTAGCCTGATGTATTTCACACCGACATGTTATGAAGATAGCGTTTTATGTTAATCATGTAATTTTGTACAAAAAAAGACAATTTGAAATGTAATGTGCAAATAAAAAATATAATGATATATTAAATGCAGTTCTTAAAATCAGTATAGATTTTATATGCAAATACACATGTTCTATTATCACAATGTAATATTCTATTATCGTTTAATAAATACACATGTCCTATGATCGTTTACAAGAAAGTTTTAATCGGTTACATAATCTCCCACTTGAGATAACGTAGAGAAGCTGTTACATACTGTGACAATTTCCTGATTAGTAATAATTAATAAAACAAACAATTTATCTGATAAAAGAAAGTATATAAATTTCAAAATAAATATGTGTGAAAATCATTTCCAAATTCTATCTTTTTTTGTTCCAGTTCTGAAAGTTTTTAAATAATAAAAACTCAACAAATTCGTTATTATACATATCTTGAAGTTTATTGTTTACTCAATCGAAATTGTCTGTCGTCTCTATTTGTCAAAATTTGATATTCCGAAGAACTTTTATTGCATTATATTTTTATTCAATTATTTTTTTTCTGACCACATTTTTTCCAGTCATATATTAAATATAATACATAAAGGCATTAATGTATTGTCCGGATTCAAGGGATTTGGTTAGTCGATCGGTCGGTGGATCGATTGATCGATTTCACACATGTACGATCAGAACCGATATGATGCAAAAAGCATAAATTTGATTGCAAAATGCCACACTTTAATCGTAACTTATTTTTAATTGAAAAATATTGTAAGATGGGTCTATTTTTATATTTCGTTACAATATCAGGGAATTTAATATATAAAAAGCGGAAATAGTTTATTTTGGTATTTAAATAGGAGGACCTAGACCAAAAAGTGAATATTTTGGTTGCATTGTTATAGTGATTTAGCTCTTCTCTTTAACAATAAAATGCCACACTTTAAAGATTATGGAAAAACTTGTTAAATATCTGATAGAAAATTTGTCGCAGTACTATTCTTTGTTAAAATAATTGACCAGTCGTTCTCAGTATTCAGCGCATGCGCACAGTGGGATGGGACGAAAAGTGCTATATGTTCTTTTGTGACAGTCACAGTTATGTGTACATATTTTCCTGGTGATTCTTTTGCATAATATGTATAGTTTTTGTTAAAAAAATCATAAATACATTTAGTACATAACGGGTAAAAATCCTATGGTTTCATTGGATAATCTGACGTCCCTATATTTGAACAGGTATTTGTTTACCTTGACAGCGGGATACAATACTTGACGATGGGACTATATCTCACTTGACTTCCGGTTTACTATACTTTGCCTCTCTTCCAATGTAATGTATTTGTTATTTACTAAATAAATAATGGACTTCTCCCTGTCAAGATGCGTATAGTGCACTATACGCACCAGACAACACTATAGAAAAACGGTTCCCACTGGAGAAGTCCATATTAGAAGAATAATACCCACGCTACCCGAGACTAGTCGTATAATAGTAGAGTTTGGTTGTAGATGTTGAATCCCGTATTTCTTTGTTGACATACACTAAAATAGATATATAAAAATTGGCAAAAAAAAATAATAATAAGAAAAAAAACAGTTGAATGCCTAATTGGTAGTTCAGGATGAATGCAAAATATCACTATATCATTGCTTGTATAGCTATACATGTATCCTTAATTGATGTGCACACTCGAATTGGATTTCGAATTTTCGAACATTGTATTTTAAAGTAATGATAAGAGTTAAAGCAAACTTGTTCGTTTGTTAAGGTATTTTTTAGATGCAGGTGATGCTTACTCTAACGGTGCACCTGATCTCGCCAATGGTTTTTTATTGGGTCCGTGTTGTTCATTTTTGTATGCGCGTGTTCATTTTTCATTTTTGTGCCGTGCTCATGTTATGTCTACTGGTTCTTTGTTGTGCGATGTTTCCATGTCCTTTGATTGTTCGTTTTAGACTGACGGTTCGTTTCTCACTTACTTTGAACATCATTTGAAAATCGTTTTGGGTCACACTGCAGCATAATTTAGAAGTGCGATTCATAAGGTTTTATTTTTTTATTTCATGTTTTTTACTTGGACTTCACAGCTTTTATTATCTTGACCGTTAGTACCATATTTTAACATGTTTTATTATTAGACTGACATATGTCAACACATTTGTACTCATCTGTCGTTTCTGTTTTAATTTTATCTGCACTTGAGTGACATTAGTTGTCGAAATGGCGATATGCAGAAATAAATACGGGACTTTCGAGAACTCTCGTGTAATTGAAGGCGGAAATCGTCTCATCAAATACCAGTAAGAAGGATTATTGGATATCAGACCTATCGAATATAAATATATACCGACTAAAAAAAACTATTTATGAAATTGAAGTGTACTTATAATTTGTTCTTCATAACAATTATTTAACTAAATTTTATTGACGAAAAACAATTAACCTGTAGCGCTACAAATTGATTAAATATAAATCTCCCTTAGCTCAACAGTGTTAATTAATTAGTGATTCCATGTATTGATTTTTTTTCGTATAATAGTAGATTTGTTTTCGGAAGGAACACGACTCAAAAGTCGCGTATTAACAGTAACTTCGGTATTGTTGTTATTTCTTGTTTATCACTATGTTCTATTAAAACTTAACAATGACCCCAGGAAACCTTTGATATTCAAGTTAAGTTTTTATGAAAAAAAAAGAAACAAATAAGTCCTGTAGCTTTTGTATCAATTAAATGAAAATTGATCTTGAATGACTTTATTCTCATAAACTAAATACAAAGTTACAGAGAAAATAAATAAATACTATAAACAACAGGATAAACAGCATGTGTTAGTAATTACATCAAAGTATAAATGTACACATATTTAACCAGGAGGAACAACTTTCACATTTATCGTTTTTATAAATCTACAAAGCTTCTCTAATTCTACAATATTTGTTGAACAAAACAGATTTGGAAACTTTAAAATGTTTGCATTTACATTACAAAATCGTGGAAGCAACTTAATCCTTTGTCAAAATATAATGATATTCATCACCGATGTCAGCAGAACCACAGAGATGGCAAAGTCTATCGTTACTTGATAGGCCACGCCATCTCCAAGTCTCTACTGGCAATCGATGATTTCCACATCTAAATTTACAGTATACGATTGCTAAATTGTACTGCAATAAGGACAAATATGATTCAAAATTTAAATTTGTTTTAAAAATACGATAACATAAACCTTTCGAGGAGTTATTTATTTCTGCAGACCATTTTTGAAAGAACTGGTCTTTTGATTTTAATTCAATACAAGGTATTAACCATTTTTCTAGATCTGGATTTTGACTTTGCCATATATTTGACAAACCACAATTATCTAATGTATTCTTAATAGAAGACATCCACTTTTTCTCAAAACCATAATTTAGAGAATTTATGTACATAAGTTAATACATTATAGAAGATATTTTATTTTCTTTTCCTTGGAGTAAACGGAACCAATAATTTAATTTCAATGGAAATTAGATATCGGCCTAGCTCTCCATAGACTACAAAGTTTGGAGATGATTGTTTTAAACGTAAAATATGTTTACAGAATCGTAGGTATATTTTTTCCAACATATCAAGGTTTTCAAAACCCCATATTTCAGAACCATAAGTAATAACAGGAATTACAATTTTATCAAACATTTCCAATTAGCATTTAATTAATAGATTATTAAATCTACACTTTTGAATAACACTATACATAGATTTCAAAGCTTGATCTTTCAGATATTGTCTGTTAGCATAAAAAGAACCACTTCTAGAGAAAAATATACCAAGATACTTATAACTCTTTACAATTTCAAGTTCCTCATTTTCAATAAAAATTTTTTCATTTTTAGGTATTCTTCCCTTTGAAAAAATAAGAACTTTTGTTTTCGAAATATTGATTTTCAATTTCCACTGTCTACAATATTCTGAAAAATTATTTAACAATATCTGCAAATCACGAGCGTTTTCTGCTAATAATACGGTATCATCAGCATAGAGTAGTATAAAAAGTTTTAAATATATTTCTAATTCAACTTCCATGTCTCTCTCAACAGACTGTAGGCCTGATATATTTGAACTTTCCAAATAGTTTTGGAGGTCGTTTAAAAACAGTGAAAAAAGCAAAGGGGAAATATTTTCTCCTTGTCTGACCCCAATTTCACAGATAAATATATCGGATATTCCATTATTATGTACTATTCTGGATTTTACGTCATCATACATATTTTGTACAACTCTAAGAAATTTGCCATTAATATTATTTGATATTAATTTAAATAATAATGAGTTTCTATGAACAAAGTCGAAGGCTTTCTCAAAATCGATGAAGGCGCAATGTAGTTTTTTCTTCTTTACAGACAGTAACTCAAATAGGAAATACAATGAAAAGATATGGTCAGTTGTCGAATTACCATGACGAAAACCGGCCTGATTTTCATTTAAGATATCAAAATTTTCTACAAAAGTACTAAGTCTAGCATTAAGAACATGTGTAAAAACTTTTCCCAAACATGAAAGTAGGGTAATAGGTCTATAATTCTTAGCAAGTAATTTATCTCCCTTGTTTTTGTAGATCGGTATTATATTTCAAAAATCCAAGCTTCCGGCAAAATTCCTGTTTCAAATATTAAATTAAACAGATCTACATAAATTGTAATCATATAATCAAAAGGAGACGAAATATACTCATTAATTACTTTGTGATTTGTCATTTTTCGTTTTTTTTACAGTCTAAACACAGTTACCGTAACCAGTGTTACTATTAGTCTATCTAATACTCTGTTGGACTTACTACTGCGCTGCTTGATTGGTCATTATTTTGTTTTGTACTCCACTTATAGGTGATAAATTCCTTTTCAAATTCATTTAGTAACACACTGACTACCTGATAATCTGCTTGTTTGTTATTTAATCCAATCAAGAAGTGAACAATTTGCTTTGTTGATCAATTCAGTTGTTTGTTATATGAAACTGTGGGGCAAGAAATGTGACCAAATTGGACAATTAAGAAGAATACAAATAACAATGTTTCAATTGATTATTTGAACCCCGACCACATTGTCGACTACTTATGTGTAAATTTGCAACCCCATTGTAGACTTTTTGTTGATCTTTGCAACACCATTGTAAAATTTATACCCTTAGCTTTTTGAAAGTCATTATGTTAATTTTCTACTGTGCAATACTTACAGAGATTTCAATCTATAAATACTATCAAGATTCATGATTTTATTACAATATAAGTACTAAAATGACAAATCGCTGATATA
>MJUU01039564.1:0-36031 GCA_002080025.1 Modiolus philippinarum
TTAAATGTTCCAAATTAAAACAATATTCTTTTTGTGTAAAATTATCTCCCATACCAAAATGTCCCCATAAATTATTTAAACAGATTTTGGCTATAAATCTTAATCCAAGGTTCTTTTCAACTTTTTCAATATCTAAATTATAAGATAGATTTTCCATAATATATTGTATTTTAGTTTCACAATCTTTATCATTTTAACAATCAGTTTTACAATATTTAGGATTACATTTACATCCTGATGCTTCTTGTTTATATTTCATAAATGTATTAACATATTCTTCAAATATATTTGTTGATGTTTTTTCAAAATGTTCTATTTCATATATTTCTTTTAGAAAAGTCAAAAGTTGGAATGATATTGCAATGGGTAACACTGGTTAAGATAGTTGTAGGAGATCTTTGCAATTTTCAAGAGTCCACATTTGATTCACGCCGCTAGTAAAATAAGCTTTATCACAGATTTTTTTCAGGCCATCTCTGACTGCGGTCAATAAAGTAGTGAGGAGCTGCGAAAGAGGTTTAGTAGTGCATCTGGAAGACTCGACAATGAATCGTTGTTTGTATGGATTGTTATGAAGTTTTGGTACCCAGTAGATGTAAGGGGGTTTATTGTTTTCATCATTGGCTTTTATGCCAAATGGTGCTAAAATTCAGTGTGATTTTTTACAATCTCATCCCTCGATATTGTAGTAGGGGTTTAAGTAGGGTTTCCAGATGAATTGTCGATGCCCATCTCCTTCCCAACTTTACAAAGCAGTCGAGATAGTTCTTACACACAAACACTATGTTGTTAGAAGCTTTGTCTGCAGGGACAATGACGTAATTTTCCTGGAGGTTGGTCAGAGTTCTAACTACAAGGGGATACTCAAATATACTGGGATTTCTGTATTTCATTGCTGTTTTTAAGCGCCGGATGCGATTTACAATTAATGACTTGATGGACCTGATCCAGTCGGACAATGTCTCAACGTCCTTTTTCTCTTTCTTTGCCCACTTCCTAGCATTGCCTTCAACTGCATCAATCAAAATCTTGAAATTATACTTCCAGTTGACATGCTGGGGCTCACGGAATTTGGGACCTTTTGAGAAGATATCTCGTAGTTTAAGGTTGTCTACGATATCTAGGTCACCAGTTATAACGTGTTCAGCGATATAGAAATGCAATCTAGAAATCATATATTAAATATTTCCGTTGTACGACGAATACTTTAAATTCTCATAAACCCCGTATGAAAACTGCAAGTATATTACAAAAACCGTAAACGGAATTTGCATTATTGATAGGCATTAAAAACTCAGGCACAGGGATTTTTTTTTTTTTTTGAAAACATGCTCATTCACGATGTTCCTTATTTAGTATACGTTTATGTCAATATCTTGTTTACATCATGGTGAAGCTGCAATAGTTCCAAAACGTTACACATAATTCGTTCACAATGCAATTTAATAATCAAATATAGTGCGGTTTTCTCAACGTTACCTGTAAAAATTAATGTTGAGCAACGTCAGCAATGATAATCTGTTTATAATATTGTGACCTCGGTAGACCGTTATTTTGGAAAATATGAGCCATAGGGGTCACTTCAAAGGAAAACTCCCCCCTCCCGAGGGAACCCCGGGGTATAGAAATAGGACCAAGTATCTCCGGCTTGCGGGGTATGACCCCTCCTAAACGGGGCTGACCCCGAAATAGGACCCATTCCGTAGTTGTGCGGGATTAATACGTTAAAGAACCCTTGTAGCAAGCTCCTTTTGAGTGGTCCGTAGGTGATTGGCTACAAGGCTAAATTCCCCGCCCCTTTCTATTTCACCCTTCTTTTCCAGTGGCAGTCAGAATTTCCCTCCATACCCTTAAGTGATTATTTATTAACGTCTTGTTCTCGTCTTGATATAGCTTAAATATTGCTCAGTAGACGTTAAACAGTATTCAATCAATCAATCAGTCAATTAGTCAATCAAAGGAAAACTTGGTTTTTAGATGAACTTGCAATAAAGACGTCAATAAATTGGCAAATGACCACTGTAGGTAAAAGGAAGAAAGGTGAAATATTTTTTATAAAAATAAAAAGACTGCAATTCAGATTTATCACAAATCGCTACAAAACAACAGAGATAAAACAAATCAAAAAAACAAAACTTATCAAGAACACCTCAAAACTATAGCACTAGGAGTGTAAACTCCCGCTAAAAATTAAGATCTAATCAGATGCACCTCCACGCATGGCAGCCGTTATACATGTAACAAAAATGAAAAGTCTGGGTTTTCATATTTTTCAAAATTCACTTCTGTGTTTTTTACTATTATGTTTTATATTACAAAAACAGGAAAACAGCAAACACCTACAATGACCAGGAACTACAATCACATGCCACAATTTACAAGCAAACTGCACCAGAAAAACAATAATGAAAACAAGAGACAAACATAAATAACGATAGGAACTCGGGATAGCCGGACTTGGTACCGGCACCAGCAAAAGCCAGTGGTAGGGTTAAACCGGTTTATGGGTACCCAAACCTCCCCTTTCTCTATCCCGTTTCCCTATAGTATCATAAACACGCGAATAAAACCCAATACAGGTAGACTACTAACTCAGTGACCACTATCTTGGAACAGAAAAATCATAAGACAAAGCGTAATTTTGAAAGAAGGGTCAAAGAGTGCTCGCCGCTAAACTGCCAGCTAGCTCAAAGAATCTAGTCTGCTGGTAAAACACTGTCGCACTACGGAAGAAAAATCAAACTCAAAACTTCCCGGAGGGTTTGGTATAGAGTCTTCATGTATTTCAGCAGACATCGGCAGTATCAGTGAGAGGCCAGCATATATGTAAAGTCTTCAGGTCACTGGAATCCAAAGCCAATTTAACGGATTTGTTCAGAATATCTCGTCGATATCCACTATTACGTAAAGAATGTTTTTGACATTTTTTAACAACATTTCCATAAAATCGAGGATGAGAAATGCCCTTTGTTATTAGCTGTTTCCGAGTCACGTCATATCTAGATATCAAATGTTCATATCTTCTGTAAAACTTCTTAAAAGTATTTAATAATTTATGAAATCTGTAACCTTGTTGTAAAAGTTTGGATGTGAGAGTAAGGTTACGCTCATTAAAATCATCAAGGGTGGAACAAATGCGAGCGAATCGTACAAGTTGGGATATATATACACCCCGTAGGATGGAGCTAGGGGAACGTCGCCGTCAAGAAAGGGGAAATTAGTAATTGTGAAATCAAAATCATCCCTTTTATCATAAACTTTAGTTTTATTTTACCAGAGTCAATGGTGATACTTAGATCCAGAAGAGGGCAGTATTTAGAATCATTGTTTGCCTTATTTAGTTTCAGTTGTTGTGGGTAAATGCTGTCAACATAAACCAAAAACTGGGGATTGTCAATAGTAAGGATATCGTCAATATACCTGCTATTATCATTGAAAATAGAAAAAAAGTTTATCACTATTTGGTACAGTTCCATTTTGTAGTTTTTTCATGAATTCCCGTTCGTAACAGAACAGAAAAAGGTCTGCAATGAGAGGTGCACAATTATATTAGTACGTTTCATCAAATACTGGCCATTTAAAAGGTTTTTATTGTATGAAAATCATATCAATAGTTATTTATATCATTCCTACCTTAAACAACAATTATGACTATTTTAATCCTATATAAACTGTTTTGCCGACGAAAGTTACATTACCTCAAGACAAGGTGCACCAAATGTTTTCCGAGAATCAATCAATAATTTTTGGAAACATTCCAGTTTTTTCCTTTCTTTTTCGTTTTTTTTTATTTTTCTTTTTTTTTGGGGAGGAAGAAGTCAAGGAATATTTTGATATAACTCTCTTTTGTGCGATGCTACCACTGCACAGTGGATCAACTGATATAAAAATACAATTTTCTTTTATCTTATACTTTTAGTTTAATACATCTTATTTAATAAATAGAAGTAAATTATATTACATTCTATAATAAACTAATGTTTTTTTCTGTCTCGGCAATTTTCAAAATTAACAGCCAAGAAACATGTGGTTGACCCTTTTTTCTGATCAGACATCGCATTTTTAGTTCAGACATGTATGATGTTATAATATTAAATCTGATTAGAAAGTGAATCCATGATCATGATGCATCCACACTAAATGTACAGGTATTGTCTTATTATGCCCCCGGATCGTTGATCGGAGGGCGGCATATCGTTTTTTTCCTGTCTGTCTGTCCGTGCGCCCGAAACTTAAACCTCGGCTATAACTTTTGATAGACTTATCATACTTGGTAAGTGTATAGGTCTAGTCTAAATGAACATAAATATACCAAAAAATAAGGTCAGGTCAAAGGTCAAGGTCAAAGAGGTCAGAATATTAAATTCAATTTTCATATGTTTTGTATGTAAAGAAAATATTAAGATTCAAATTTAAATTCATTTTACTAATATAATTGGTGCTAGGGGTATATGTAGTGTTTCACAAATACATCTTTTTGTAACTATTATATTCCCTTGATGAGGTCTCCTTGCGTCATGAATTATAGAGATTATGTGAATTTGATTAGTTTTAACATACTTATTTTACTAAAACAAAAAGAATCATAAACAATTTGAGCTAACTTATGAAGTCTGCTCCTGATACAATTTATTTATTAGTAGTTTGAATTTTGGAGCATGCAACAATATTATATACTAATACTTTTACACTTTTTTTTTCAGGGTAATATATAAATGTTTGTATGTGTGTGATGTTCAGTTGATCAACATATAACTATCTAAAAGACCATATTTTTTTTTTAACATTTTTTATATCTTGATAATATTTTCATTTTTCTTCGTTTAAAAGGATTTGATAACCATAAATTAAAAGTTGAAGATTTATAATAAAATCATTTGGTAACCAAGAAGATACTGAATCAGTGCATTTTAGTATATAAATTTTTATTGGACACTTTCAGAAAATAACGGTATTAATCCTTACGATCAGCATCACATCTACATAATTGATTCGAGCCTATGTTGACTTAGGTCGTAATTAAGAAAGGAAGTACAGCATGGAAGCTGTTTTAGTATTATAATTAATTTTCGGGGTCCGTTTCATAATATTTCAGATCTAAGCTCATATCGTTCTGTTTTGCCTATTTACGTTCAAACTTTGAAACCGAAATCCTCGTTTCGAATAGATGTTTCTAATTTATTCCACTCTCGTATATAGTAAACGGGATAAATGAATTAGAAGTGCAGGCCAATCTATTAACGGTATAATAATGTCGTCTCCATTACGCAAAGGATATAAAGATGTACTCTGATCTTTAGGATGCACTAAATTACACAGTTGGGTTGGCGCATTATTATGTTGAATATTGTAAAACATTTGTAATCTTTTACGTTTTCGTCTCTTAGTCAAAATATCTCAACCCAATTCTCTATAAATTAACTCTGATCTATTAGATATTGGCAAACCAGTTATTTTTCTGGCAATTTTGAAGTTGACTTAATTTATTGCAAGTCATTTTTGTTAACGCACTATGTAAATACACAAAATCAAATGAGGTCACCCATGATTTGGCTGCAACAACGGTAATTTAGTACGGAAGGACGACAAGACATGTCAAAGACAAGACATCAAAACCTATAGACATTACAAAAAGAAACAAGAAAGAATTTACGAGAAAAGACAACAAAGAAAACGATATACAGAAAAATTGTATTCAAGACGAAATTATACTCACAGTGAGAAAATTAATTCAAAACCACAAAGGACACCAGATAGGCATGTCTTGCTCTATATACGGCACTTGTTACACTTCAGCGACTCATCAAATAGAAAAAAAGAAAGGAAACGGGGACTGTGTCAAAAAGACAACGACCCAAAGGGGAGTAATAACAACTCAAAGCCACCATAAGATCTTCAATATACGGTGAGGAAACCGCACACCTAACGGCAGGTCGGAGACGGCCCCTAAATAAAAGTAATCAAGTTCAGCGAAATAAACATCATCCTAGACTCCTATAGACATAAAGTAAACTAACTTGAAAACAGACAGGACACACAAAGACTTAATAAATTTCCTGGCTTAGGACAGGCGCAAACCTGCTGAGGCGGGGTTAAAATAGCTTTATTGGGCCCAAATCTTCCCCTATAGCCGATGTGATAAATCAAAAAACAATCGTAACAACAGTAAAATTCATTTAGCAGCAGGACAGAGTAAATAGTGAAAAATGGAACTGAAATATCTAAATAACGGACATAAACATGAAATCACAAAAGACTACTAGCAGTTAACTGACATGCCAGCTCCAGATCCATTAAACCTTGTAATATCAAATCCGTGATGTCGTGAAAAATTCCACATAAAACACGTATTTCCGCAATATTTCAATGATATCTTGATGACGTACATACAATTTCTGAAAAGACAAAATTAACAAAGGCGTGCAAAAGGAAGTTTTCATGTTGCAATCCAGATGAAGTTGCGCTTACCTCATGTTTGACGCACGCAGATTTACATTTTTATTATTTTAAAACCTGATTTTCACAAAGATGAAGCCAATTTTAAGTTTTCCCCTATTGCAATTTTTTGTAGGTTTTCCTTTATCTTTCAAATATTCACGCAGCTCGTGCTCAGTCATGTTCTCAAACAAAACAATCTCTTCCTGCTTGCTGGTTTCAGCAGCTTCGATTGCATCGTTAATGAGTTTCCTTTTACTCGACCTAGCATTCCTGAGTGGTTCCTGCCAGAAGTACGACTTTTTCTCAAACGCCCTTTTACATCTCTCCCTGTCCCTTCGTATCCATACTCTGAACGTTTTCTAGCCACCAAGCAACTCACTTTCGAGTCCCACTTATTACTCTTTTTCTGCTGCAACTGCTTAACAATATCATTTATATCTCAACACCCTGGCCAGAAAACTACTTTAATTGACCATAAGTACGTATAAAATTCATGATAAACAAGGCAGTGCATATAAGGCGTGACATTGTTATGTGTGTATCCTATCCTAGCCTGTCCTTTACTCAAAAATAACTCTACCCATTTTCTGCCTTGATGAAAAATTACATCAGCATCTTCTACATTTTTAACTAGGATTGTTTTATACAGTTTCAAAAAATCCTCCACAAAGTAACTACCTGATGCTTAGTGTCAGCATGAATAACATAACTTTTTATGAGTTTTTATGGAAGATGATTCAGTAATTTTGATTTGTCAGACCCTGACAAACTAGTACATTCAATTTCCCCTGATTTACTCTTCCAGATAGCAAAATAAAACCCATAATTTGAATTTTGAAATTATCAACCTTATCACTTTTACTGCGGCCAAATGCTTTTGAATCATCGTCCATACCAATTGTGTCAACAATTAAATTTCATAATAAAATATCAGTGATTCGTAATATCAAATGCAGTTCATCCACAATTACATGATCTATGGGTATCTCAAGTAAGGGAGGAAATTTAGATCCATACACAACTTTACCCGATTTTGCATTTGCAGTCATTTCCTCAATTGTTCGTGCATTTTAGTCAGTGTGATTAAAAAAACACATGGTTTAGAGGTGTCCGACCTCCCCTCTTTGTGCATCTCACATCAAGGGCATTGCTCCATTTAACCCCCAAACTGTCTGTAAGAATTTCATATCTGCCTAAATAAACAATTCCACTTCAACATCTTTACCATCAACTTTCCCAAGTTTTGTTGGCCAACAAGGAATTAATTTTATCGAAAACAGGATTACAATGTCTTCTTATATTTTCAAAATTTTCTCCAAATTCAACGATACAGACTGTTTTTTTTTTCTTTATCTTGGTATAAAAGTTTTTTGTTACTAGAAGCGTCTGACAGGGAAGCGATAACGAAATTAAATATTAGGCTCACACGGGCTCCATCACCTTTACTTTTACTTTGGTCATGTTGCTAGAATCAGGCTGTTGTTCTCATGTGATTTTCCATGTCTGTTGTTTTGGGCTGAAATGTTCACCTTTGCACCAGGGATTTTCCAGGTAGCCTTTCACTGAACAAAACAAGGTTTACTGGCACTATTTGAATTCATATAAACTTAACTAAACAAAATTGATTTTGCAGATATTAAGGTCAATTGTAATAAACACAAATACGGAAAATAGCAGCATTAAGATTTATATATATATATATATATATATGTATGTATATTTGATATTGCATTTTTCAGGTTTTAATAAATAATGAAAATATATAGGTCAATTTCCTCTCCCAACCTCCCAGAATAAACGCCGATTTTAACAGTCTTTTGCTATTAATGTCGATATGGTTTAACTTCAGTGGTTAATATGCTATGATATTTCTATGGACCTAGAGTTTATCATAGAGACTCATAAATAGCTTTTAACTTTGTTTTTATTTTAGATGTATTTTAATGTGGTCAAAATGTTTTGTCAGCTTTTTGTTTACTCGGTAAAACTCTATTAGGTTGTAATTAAAAACTTTAAAATCTTGCAAAAACTTTATTACTTTTTTAAAATATTTTTTTGATTTCGAGGGCCATGTGACCCGTAAACAAACCAGATGAATTATAGATTCAAGCATTTTTTTTTTTAAATATTATAAATAATGAATACATCAATCAATATATTGTTTTAACTGATAACACAGATTGACGAAAGACTTTCGCAAATTCTGAAAAAAAAACTACTCTTACACACATGTACGTGTAAAAGCTTCTGTGCAAATTTGCATCATAGGGGTAACGGTATATCTCAATATGACGTCAGAAAATATCGAAAAGAGTAGAAAAATATAAGAAGACAAAAAAAGAGAGAGAAAGGGGGGGGGCTATAAGGACATTTAATTGTATAATTACATAAATTGTCTACTAGTGTTTTGCGCAAAATGCCAGACTTAAATGTATATCTTAAATGTATAAAAATTCATATCTAGCAAGAAGTTATTTTAAATAAACTATAAAATAAACTATTAAAAAAGGGGAAAATGTTACATAGGAAAAGAAAAAAAAGCAGATACACAAACACAATACACGTATACCGAAATTCGGACTTCTTTGTGTTTTAAAAAAGGGGTTTATAACATACATTAAAACGTTTAATAAAAATACCTCTATACATACATCAACGGATATTTCTTTCTGAATTCATTTTTTATAAATTTTTTAGCAATACACAATTGTTATTTTGGCTGAATATACCTCAGTATTTCTAAGGTTCAGCACCAGCAAATTTATTTAATTAGAAATCAGATACATTTTTTAGTATATAACTATAAAAACAATAATTAACTGATACCATTGGACTTAGGTGTGGCAAAACAGACAATACTGTTTAACTATTAGTATATTTCCCTCTTGTGGACATTCTTCAACCGCAATAACCCCTTTCCATATGTCATTGTATTGTTTATATATGTCTTTGTAAAATATAAAGATATTCTTTCATAAAAAAAAAACAACATTAATTAACAATCCTAATTATCGGTGCGACATCTAACCCGTCGTTTCTTTTTTTTTCGTACGTTTTCTTTTTTTTTTTTTTTTTTCGTACGGTAACTGATAACATGCAAATTTTAAGGGAAGCAGTTAGGTTACAGTAATATGTTTAGGGATTATCTCGCTTGGATTTAGCCACAATTCTTGTACATGTTCCTACAGCATTCCTAGTTTTTAGCTCATCTGGCCTAAAATGCCATATGAGCTTTTGTCATCCCTTTGCGTCCGCGTCCTTCGTCAGTCAGTCAGCCATTTCAAAAGTCTTCTCTGAAACTGCTGGACCAACTGTAACCAAATGTGGCCTGATTCATCACCAGGTTATGCAGTTTCATAATTGGTTCGATTGGTCCGTAGATCAAACAACAAGGCCGCTGTTCCAAAAAATAAAACATAGGGGTAAATGAGGTTTTTTACAAATAACCCGAAAACTCTGTCGGCAATCTTATAGAGCAGTAGTCAACATGTGAGCAATAAAGGCTCATATTTGAACCTCAAGTTGTAATCACATTCATCGATGTCATCATATTGAGTTTAAAAAATATCATAATGCATAAAAGCGGTGCTAAAAAGTGTTCATTTAACAAAAAAAATCTTCATAATTATTGTTTTTTATTCTTAAAATATTTTTTGTGTACTTTTGCCAGAATAGATTTATTTGCCATTCCTAGTTTCAATCTTATATACTGCTTTGAAATTCTTCATCGGATAAAAGTGAGAAATCAAGTAGAAAATTTTATCATGTGTACTTTTCTTTCTTTTTCCCATTTCTGTTTCACAATTTTTTTGTTACTTGGTTGTTCAGTTTCCATGAATATATTTCGCAACACGAATACATTATTTTTTTTAATGTGAATGAGATCGAATAGGTAAAAAAAGCTATTGATATCGCTACTCCTGGACAAAAATCGGCGACATAAACATCAAACGCCTACTTTTTCTCAATGAAACAACTAAATCATAATAACATACATTTCATTTAACGTTTTACCTTTCCCTTCGACTTGTCCTCTTCAATTTTAGTCGCATCCATCATTTTTTCAGTTTTTGCATATAATATCATGCGCAAACTAATGTAAAATCATTGATTTGGAAATATTTTGACAGATTAACACGCATTTATACATGATGAAGTTGCATTTATTCCTTGGAATTGCATTACTTTACAAGTTTACATCCGCTGGGAAAAGTTCTAGTGAGTATTGCTGTAGCTAATCATTCGAGGTTAAGTAAAGCTAAAACCTGTCCTTGCTTTTCATTCAAAATTTTATATAAAAATATTCTTTATTGCTTCATAGTACTGTTGTATTTATTTAATCAAACACAAACTTATTTTACCAGCAGACTAGGGTCCTTGAGCTAGCCGGCAATTTAGCGGCGAGCACTCTGTGACACTTTATTCTAAATAACGTTTAGTCTATTTTGTGTTTTTTTTGGTAGCTCATTCTCTTGTGGGTTGTGGCTTGTGATTGTAATTTTCGGCCATTATTTATTTTTATTTGGCCTTTATAATTTTAGAGTCGTGGATAGTGCCTAAAGTTATATATATATATATATATATATATATACATGCAACTCGGGACAGCCGGACTTGGTATTTTGAAAGATGGAACAAGGGGTGCTTGCCGCTAAACTGCCGGCTAGCTTAAGGAGCCTAGTCTGCCGGTAAAACACTGTCGCACAACGGATGAAAAAATCAGACTTCCCGGAGGGTTTGGTCAAGAATCATCATAAATTTCAGTAACACCGGCAGTATCATCGAGAGGCAAGTATGTGTACAAAATTTTCAGGTCACTAGGTCTCAAAGCTAATTCAACAGATTTAGAATAGTCGATATCCCCTATGATGTAAAGAATGTAAGTTACATCCCAGCTTTTCTTGACTTTTAATAAATTTCTTGCATTTTCAACAACATGTCCGTAAAAACGAGGATTAGAAATACCTTTAGTAATAAACTGTTTACGATCAAAGCCATATCTAGATATCAAATGTTCAAATCTATTATAAAACCTCTTAAAAGTATTCAACAATTTATAAAATCCGTAACCCTGTTGAAAAAGTTCGACTGTGGTAGTAAGGTTATGTTCATTAAAATTGTCAAGGAGAGGACAAACTCGTGCACCTTATAATGTTATTTGGTTAACGTTTTTTCTTCCCATTTTGTACGTTTGAAAGTGTCTGACTTGTCCAGTTCGTTTTGTAGAGTTTTCTTTCAGACGATAGCAACGTTGTTAGAAGCGTTGTCAACGGGTACAAACACATATCTGTACAATGCCTTCATTGATATTTTAATCGGTTTTGATGGTTGAACTTCAAATAAGCATAAATTCATTAGATATAAGTACGTATCGGAATAAAAATTCACTATCGCAGGCATATATCCTAACATATCATAAATGGTATAAATGAAAATCAATGTTTGAAATGTAATGTTTTCGCTGTTTAAAGAATACAATAATTACATGATATACGAAAGATCTCGACTAACGTTATATCCATGTCTAATTAGGCTATAGCAATATGCATGGTGACTTCACGATGAAAATAAAACGTTGTTCCATTGCTTGTATCTACCATGTATTTGTAGAGACTGTGTCATATGCATTTACTTTATATCCTTTCATTGTTTTATTTTAAACTAGAGGTTACCGTACGATCTGCAACACAGTGAAGAACCTCATACTATATAGCAAGCCCTAAATGGCCCAAAAAGGTAAAAAGGTGAATAAATCAACGGACACAAACCACATCTAATAACTCGTATATAAAGAAACTCAAATTTTATAAGAAGACAAGTACAAGCCAATGATCAACATATTCCTGACTAAGGAAAGACGCAAAAATTGCAGTGGGGTCAAACTCGTTTTCTTTGATCCAAACCCTCCTTCTTGTGGTGAATGGCTAAAAATAAATACATAAAAAGAGTCCAGTAAAAATTAAACTAGAAAAAAGTCCAACTTATCAAAAAGAGTCCCTTAAAACATGAAGACAATACACACGGGTACTGTCCGGACAAATGCTGGCAGTAACTGACAGCTAACTAAGAACATAATTTCCGTTGACTATGATATAAAGCCTTCTTACATATGACTCAACAGTTCTCGCCACAATATAGCTTAAATATTGCTGAAGTTGGAGTAAAACATCAATCAATCAATCTTACACATGAAACTTCATTTGAAATACTTCTAAATTGGTTTCGTATAACAACAACATCAATCATGAAAGAAGAACATGATATTGTGCAATGCCAAATCTTGCCAATATGAAAAATTGATTAAATTTGGTTATTGTGTAAAGGATTTAGGAGCTGATAGAATATTTTTGCCAACAAAAACCAGAGGTAAAGATTTAACAACAATGCTGTATTTATATCCTTCATGAATAAGTTTGTTCAACGGATTAATAAGTTTGGAAGGACAATTTTTGAATTTATGCGCTTTGTAAATGATACTTCCATAGAAGTTTGGATGTGAAATGCCCTGTTGTATAAGAGCCTTGCATGTGGAACCAAATTGTCGTAATAATGCAATGTATCTAAAATAAAATTTAGAGAATGTTTTTATCAATTTATGATATCTAACCCCTTTGTGTAGAAGTTTTTCAGTGAGACAAAGATTTCGGTCGTTGAAGTCAGAAACATTAATACATACTCGTGCATATCAAACAACGGCAGTAGAATACCGAAGGAACAAGGGAAGCGATGACTATAAAAATCGAAGTCCAAAGACATGGCAAAAACGGTAACAGATAAAAACAAAGACAAAACAAGGACGTGAGACAGCTACAATGCACGGAAATAAAAAGATAACATTAAGAACTAAGGCACTCATAGTGTGAACTCCCATGAAAACCGGGAGTGACATCAGGCGTTTCACAAGTTGTGAAATGTAGACCACGTAAGAAGGGCCTAGCGGAACATCGCCGTGGAGATGGGGAAAATTGAGTACAGGGAAGGAGAAATCCTCCCTTTTATCATAAACTTTAATGATTAACTTTCCTTGTTTTATTGATATATCAAGATCTAGAAAAGGAGTATGTATTTCAGATATGATGGGTTTGTTCTTGAGAGAATTTCTCATACGAACATACTATCATACTTTCAGGTTTTGAACTTTTATCATAATTTTCTTGTTGAAATTTCCAAATTCTATTCTGACATCATGTTTAAAGTGCCAATATCTCACTCTTTCACAATACCAAGATTTCTTGCAACTGACTTGATACGTGGCCTTTGTTTGTCCGTGTGTAATTTTCCACCAGCTTGAGACATTAGTGCTTTTGTCGGATTTATTTTTCTTGAAGACCTTGCATCCATGGCAAGTAAAGACATGGATATGGCGTTGGTCGAGTTCTCTCAACGATTCCCGCTGAAACAAGTTCTATGGGCAATCATGAAATTACTATGAAGTATGAGTAAAGCTCATTAATGAAGGCACGCCGTGCGCGGTCCCGGCTGAAGAATAGGCCCGCAGCATCCTCTGAGCTTGGAGTATGAGCCATCCTAACAGAGGACCCCGAGGGAACCCCGGGATATAGAAATAGGACCCAGTATCTCCGGCTTGCGGGGTGTGACCCCTCCTAAACGGAGGCTGACCCCGAGGGTCCCGGGATATAGAAATAGGACCCATTTCGTGGTTGTGCGGGATTAATAAATACACAACCCATCTTTCGGATGGGATGTAAACTCAGGTCCACGTGTTGGAAGAAATGCCACGCTTCCTGCACGTTAAAGAACCCTTGTAGCAAGCTCCTTTTGGGGTGGTCCGTAGGTGATCGGCTACAAGGCTAAATTCCCCGCCCTTGACGATTTCACCCTACTTTTCCAGTGGCAGTCAGAATTTCCCGTCCCATGGCCCTTTCCATACCCCAAAGTGATTATTTATCAACAAACTTGTTCTCGTCTTGATATAGCTGAAATATTGCTGAGTAGACGTTAAACAATATTCAATCAATCAATCATTAATGAAGGCCATATTGTGACTTAAAAATGAAGAAAAACAATAAAAACGCCCTTCTATAGCTTGATTTTCCCATGTTTTTGCAAAGATATTACCCCATATCATTTCACTGTTAATGGATATCAAAGTATAATAAATGCATAACTTGTATTTTTTTAATAAATGTAAAATGTTACATTTGTAAGAATACGGGACTTTTGAGATAGGAACGCTCGTTGAATTGAAGGCGGAAACGATCTCCTCAAATACCAGTGAGACGAAGTGACTAGATTCTTGATCTATTGAAATAAATATTTGCCACATAAAAACAAAATATTTATGAAAATGAAGTTTACATTAATAATCGGTCCTACATAACAAGTCTTTAACTAAATTTTAATTGACGAAAACAATTAACTTGAAGAGCTACAATAGGTTAAATATTTAAACCACCATTAGCTCAACAGTGTTCATTAATTCGTGATTCTCTGTCAATTTATTGATGTATTGATTTTTTTCGTATAGTATAAGAAAGGTTTTCCGGTTTGAAACGACCCAGAAGTCCCGTATTGTGAACAGTGTGTGGTATATCAAAATGACACTGTGACAGCAAATCTATTTGTTATTACAAAAGTGGATTATTACCTAATTTATCATAATGCATAATACAACCATTTGTTAAAATAGTAAGTAATAACATTTAAGTAAATGTAATTTGATGGATTTTATAGTTCGTTTATGTCATTGTTTAATGAATGATATTTAATATTTTTCTTATTTTATTAAATTGTTGAAAATTAAAGAAAAGCAAACATAAAAAGCAAAATCTTAAGGTGCTAAATGGAATAACTAAGGTACTAAATTTACCGAAAATTAATTTTGTTTTTGAAAGGGGCAAAATGTGATGATATCGCAATAATTGGAGCTGGGATTAGTGGAACATATGCAGCTTGGAGACTAAGGAACACCAATAAGCAAATTAAAATTTATGAGTTCTCCAACAGGGTAGGAGGAAGGTTGTATACAGTAAAGTTTCCTGGGATTCCTGATATCAATCTTGAGCTTGGAGGAATGAGATTTTATCCGGATAGTAGGTTCCATATGACAAAAACACATGTAAAGTATATATAAATATTAAATAAATATAGATATAGATTACACCACAAGATCCCCTTCATTACCAAATTTGATCCCCTAGAGATAGTTAGATAGTTAAATGTTAAAATTTTAATTGCGAGGCTTGTCGATCATATAAAAAATTTCGATTTAGCTATCGAGAGTGGATAAAATATGGTAATAATCGGGATAAGGTTGTGTAATAATTTTCTCTTATGATAAATAATTAACACCGAGAATTCAATTCCAAGTAGATTTGGCGGGAATTAGCATGACGGTAGATCAAAAAATAAGAAGATTTGTATCTTCTTAAACATTCAAATTCACATTCATAAGAGAAGTATGCATATTTTGTCTAGCATTTAGATATGTATTACAATAAAAATATAATGCTGAACTGATTCAATTTCACCACAAACACACCTTGGTGATTCAACAATTTTTTTTCAAAAATAAATGTACATTTGAAGAACTACAAATCATCCGTAACCGTGCATGACGAATTTGACCAAGTCAGCTATCAGAATAATAAAAGAAGGAATTTTAACTTAAGATCTGGTCCTTTAAACAGGAAAAGGATTCTGTTTTGCGAGTATTTAAAGGTACCTTATTCCAATCTTTAATCGTACAAGACAGGAAATAGTTTGAATATAAATTTTACGAGTCCGTATTTCTTGTAAATTTAATGACTGGCGTGTATTATGACGATCTGTGTGCAAACGGTAGTAGGAATTAAGTCCACTTAACTTATTTAGCATTTTGTGAAATGGAAAAAGTTTAAGCATTGTACATTCCAGGTGCTACTGGGTAACTTCGCCATCTGAATTTGCTTTTCAAATAAAATTTGTTATTTTTTTAAGAATTCAATTTTGATTTATATGATATGAAATAATTTACTTCATGCCAAGAAAAGATGTATAGTTGGAATTTCTGTTTGAATATTGTTTGGTTACAAAGTGAGGCCGTTTTTCATATTTCATTGCAAGACATAAGAAAAGAATATATAAACAGATTGTAAGTGAGCCATTTATAAAGTCATCGCTATGAAACGTGTATTTTCAGAAATACTAAGAATAAATAGTGGATAACCTATTTTTTATCTTATTTATAGAAAGCATTTTAGTATGGTTTATTTCAGAAATAAGTTGTTTTGTTAAGAAAATTTAAAAGTACAACATGCATCTCTTTTCCCTTTGTTTATCTACAATAGATTTTGTTACGTGAATATTTTATTTATTTTTAAAAAAAATACGCTTAAATGTTTTGGTTTTTTTCTCAATCAAAGAAAAATTTGCTAAAAATTTAATACTCGAAGTTCACATTAAAAGATAACGTATTTGTTATTTCAGAACACAAACTATTGAATAAAACAATTAACCGACTTGGACTTCCAGTGATAGATTTCAAATTGGGATCAGGACCATATCCAGATACTCGTATGTATTTACGGGGAACAAATTTAAGATACGACGAGCTAACCAGCAGGAAAAGTCCCTTCAACCTCAACTCTGTTGAAAGAAAAGAACCAGAACAGTTGCAATGGTACGCCTTTTCTTTCTTATTTCGTGTGCAAAAATATAGTTTCAACCTCATTAAACAATAAAGCAATGCATCTTATTGGAACAGTGTAATCCACAGTGTTTTGAATTACAAACTCACATTGTGTAGTTTAAGTTTTGCCATACCTAAGTTTTTGTAAATTTTGCCTTGCATTTACATTGAACAAAACAATGCAAATAAACTTGTTTTAAACAGCTTATTACGAGTTTGACCCAAGAACATGAAAGGTATATCTAGTTTTTACTTTGTCCTGCATCAATAACAATTAAGCAGATACATGTTCCCCACTTTATTTCTGTTAATATGTCATCAAAGACGCTGTTGTCAGTACATAGACATAATTGTTACTATTAAAATAGAATTGTTTTTGCTAAGATTATAATTATTTTTATTGTGATGACTAGTATTATTATTACTATTACTATTTTATCTATCTAGGGAGATGTACAGAAATAATACCAACGTTTTAAACATCAATGTACCTCAAAATGAGAAAATGTACAAAGTAAAGACGTTCGATAGACTTCATTTGTACAAACAAAGGTAGGTAAGAAGATTCTTTGACGACATAAATGTTTATTAAAGATGTTCGCTGATCAATATTAAAATAATTAGACTTCATATAAACGTAATTTTCGATAGAGAATTGAATATGAAGTAAGCAAACGAAATTGATAAGTTACCAAGATACATAGAGATAAATACATGACCTTTTCCATAATAGCACGGTTATCATCCCAAGATTGCAATATCAGCCCGAGGCTTAATCTTAATCTGTTTATTACATGCTTCAAATAAGAGTTATAGAACATAAACGGGTTGAAAACCCTTTATCACCCCTGGCTAGTATGGCCCTATCAGCATCGGCAGACTAATATGGCAATATAAGCGTAGGTATGCTTATATCGATAGTTTTCCTTCTTTGTAACATATGCAAAACACAAAAGGGGCTTTATTGGGATATTGACAGGATATTCTGAAAGAATCAGTTATATTGCATTGGGATCCGATAAACTGAAGACTTTACAAGTACAATGGTCTCTCACTGACGATATCTACTGAAATACCCCTCCGCAAAGTTTTGGGTTTGATTGTCATTTTACAGTGCGACAGTATTTTACAAGTAGACCAGGCTCCTTGAGTTAGCTTACCTGGCAGCTAAACGGCGAGCACTCGTTGACCCTTCTTTCAAAATTCCTTCTTTCTCTTTTTTTTTCCTTTTTAAGGAAGTGGTGATTGAGAATGGAGTTAGTAATCTACCTGTTTTGGGTTTTATTTGTGTGTTTATCATACTATAGGGTAACAGGATAGTTAAAAGGAAGGTATGGGTACCATAAAACCGGTTAAACCCTACTACTAGATGTTGCTAGTGCTGGTATTAAGTCTGGCTATCCCGGATCTCTATCGTTGTTTGTCTTTTTTGGTGTTTTTATGGTTTAGATTTCAGTTGAATGTGATTTCATGTTCTTGTTGGTGTTTCCTGTTAGCTTTTTCTTCGTAATTTAAAATGATCTCTTCTGAATTTCTCATAGGTTTCAAATAAGCAATATATAAATGTGACAAAATAACTGTTAATAAATATCTTTTGTTACAATGCTTCAAGAGGTATTAAATGAATGAATGGAGAACAATTTGCAGGATCACTAGCCCAAGGTAAAAAAAAACTATAATGCGTTTAAATTTGTAGTTCCAGGAAATCTGAAAATAACTAAACCATGACCAGCGAACACCCCTAATTACATAGAAGTTGCTTGTTCCGAGACCATAGTAAATTAAATAAATTGACATATTTTCATTAAATAAAGGATTTTATCTGTTCACGGTACTATGAAATTGTCGTTTTTTCCCATTGAAGCCAATATTATCTTTTTTATAATTTTTCTTCTGAAACATAGTTATTGGACCCTCTTATGATTTAAGATATGCCCTGTATTAGATGTTAAGGATTTATACTTGACAACAAATATGAAGTACCACTTATAATATCTCAGGAAAGGTTTTGGCATAGAAGGACTTTAATGGATATTTGAATATTAAAATGTTTGACTCTTTGTGCTTATAAGAGTGATATCGTTTGTCTGCCATTGCAATCCACCACTCCAGGATTTTTTCAATCCAACTTTGATTTTTATTTGATATTGTAATCTTGATCCTGTTTTAGAATGATAGATCGGGCCAGAAAAATGTGACTGCCTGAAATTTATCTTTGTGATATGAAAAAGAAAGGAAATGGGGTAAATGTCAAGGAGACAATATCCAATCTCCAGGTAAAAGAAAGCATCTAGGGGTCACCGTACGGTCTTCAATACAGTGAGGAACCTCACAACATAAAGCAAGCCCTAAAAAGTAAAAATTAAAGTGAATAAATCAATGGAAAAATTGAAGAAAAAAAAACACATCCAATAACCCGAATATCAAGAAACTCAAATTTTATAAGACAAGGACAAATACTATTCAAGCTATTTATAATCCAAAATTCGTAGAATATCTACACAAGATCTATCCCAATGATATTGAAATTAAAGAGACTACTGAACATCTAATTTAGTTTCGTACTTAGAACTTTTAATGCACGTTGACGAAGCTGGACGATTGATATATAAGCTACATGACACACGTGATGATTTTAACATCCCAAATGTGAACTTTCCCTTTTTGAAAAGAAATAAACCTTCCTCTCCAGCATATGGAGTGTACTTTAACGGTTGATTCGTTACTGTCGAGCATTTAGTTCATATAGTTATTTTTTAATAGGGCAAAACACTGTCCCATACTCTAAAAAAATATTACTTACTATTGTTTAAAACAAGTAATCAATTACTCAAATTAAGAAAATATATAAGTATTTAAAGTTGTCAGAATCTTAAGTAATTACCAATCACGACTAGTAATACTTAGAAGTTTTCTAATTACTTAGTAATGAATTTACTTATTTCTTTTAGTAAAACGGTAACTTAAATTGGTATGAAAATAAGTAACTATAATATTTGAAAATGAGTAGTTCAAATACAAAATCTAGTATTAATTGTGACTAAAATAAGTAGTAAAATTCCTTGTTCCACTCGTAGGTTGAGTAATTGTATTACTTAAATGAGTATTTTTATTCACCATACTAGTAAATTATTTACTTTTTCAGGTATTGAATCAAGTAGGATCATTACTTATTACGAATAACAAAAGTACATTCAATGATTACTGGAATTAAATCATATTACTACTAAAACAAGTAATAGATTTACTAGTTTATGTAATTGGAATAAGTAATCTTATTACTCTGATGTGAGTAATTCGATTACTCACTCTTGTAATGTGTAATATTACTACTAAAACAAGTAATAAATTTACTACTTTATGTAATTGGAATAAGTAATCTTATTACTCTGATGTGAGTAATTCGATTACTCACTCTTGTAATGTGTAATATAACAAGTAAATCAATCACTTTTTTGAGTGATTTAAATGCTGGATTCCTAAGTGAATACTAACGTTGAAAATACATGCATTTAATTTCTTACCTTTATTGACTGTTTAAGGGCCTAAATGAGTTGAATATTATTGTACTCTGTTCAAAAACTAAACAGTGCTAACAAATATTAAGATATAGCATATAAATAGTTTTTAGAAGGAATACAAAAATCTGTTTGTCTCAAAACGGCGTCTTATTGCACTGAGGATTCGTATTTTCCTGTTCATGCCGAACACGACGAACCTAACAAAAATATACATGGACAATGCAATATCATTATTTTCAGGAATGACTCTAAAAAGTTTTAACGGACCTCAAAATCTATGACAAGAAACAAGACCAAACAGTGTTGAACATACATGCATTGCTAGTAAATTTGTTTTTGTTTATCGCAATTATTATGTTGAAAGCATAAATGATTTATACTTTATGAAGAGACCCACTCATTCGGGCATGATAATTCAAAATATTCACATTGAACACTCAAATGAATTACATGATTAGAGTTTACAAAAATCAAGGCGTGAATGGTTCAAAATATTTATATAAAAATTATTTGTTTTAGCAAATAAACATATTAAAGTATTCACTTATCACTGATATAAATGTTTAAATTCTTCATAAAATATAAATACAGTACGTAACTTACTGGACATTATTAAAGCGCACCGATTAAGCGTCCTCCATTCACACACTACACAACATGTACAACAATTTCAAATCTGACCTTAACTACAAACATCTGAATTACGTTTCAAACATGAAATGCTACCACATCACATATGGGTCATATATAATTACTTAAGGATATATAATGTATCAATATATAAACAAACATATTTAAACGTTGTAATTACACTATATCTTACAAGACCCCAGGCCTATTACTTTTTTAATTAAATTTAAAAACAACTTAAAATTCTAGTATTTATTTGATGCTCATTTTTCCGCTTTTCAAATTTATTTGGATCTATTTTCAACACATCTGGTATTAAATTGTTTTTTTTTTCAATTTCTTAATAAATATTGTGAGAAGATTCATTAGAAAAAAATCACTTTTATTATGAATTGACAAATTTTATATGCCATGTTTTAGAATTTGTCCCTTTTTCTTCTAATTATACAATGAATTTACATTGTACATTAGTATTTTTTATGGGTGTCATATATAAGGGCAGTATTTATTCGGGTATGGATTTCGATCATAGTCTAGTATTGATTCGGGTACAATTTTTGGACCCTCAGCCGCACGTCACCGTACAAAATATATGGTGTCCCCTCGGGGGTGCTAATCTGCTAGTTTAAATATTTAAGAATGATAGTATAAAGGGACACGGGGGAAAAGGGCTCTAACCCATTTTTAATTTACTTTAGCCTTATTTCGTGCTTAAATCGGATTCGACCACGCAACAGTCCAGGTATTTTTTACTCATACTTAAAATTTCAAATCAAAATAAATTAATAAATAAAACAAAACAAAACAAATAAATATAATTTAAAAAATGGACTTTGGACTTCATCTCTTATTTTTAGTATACTTTCATGAAGATATACCCTCATAAAACCGATAGATACTCAATTTTTTCTAACATAGGACATTAAACCGCCAACATGGAAACAACGGTTGGGTGCCTGCTAGCAGTCTTAGAAAGTATCTGAGCCAGCCCTTGTTCAAGGTTTAAAACTAATTCATTTAGACAATCTCTTTGTTCATCGGCTCTTTATGTATATGAAGGTGAGAAAAACGCGTATGTTCGGAATTATTATGATCTTGTAGATACTATCCGTTTGAATCAGATGACATAATGAAATAAAAATTTTAATTTAATGTGGCTCAAAGGAATCAAATGGCTGTATATTGTCATTTAGGTTTAGTTCACTGGTGGCTAATTATTTGATATATATTTATCATTGTATATTTTAGAATATTCTCTGAAACTCTTCATAATTTGAACCAAGCAGGCGGTATCCATGAGTTTTAAAGTGACCAGATTTTAAGAAAAGGAAGATATTTTTTGTCATTTTAAATTGATGTTCTAACCAGAAAAACACTGTCCAACTAGCTCTTTAACACCAGTTTCAAATAAATATACATTTAAAGTGGGATTTTATCAATCATTCTAGTATGGCGTCCCTCCAGTTCTCGGTACAACCAACATATTCTCAAGGTAGTTTTATAAATTCTTTCCAATTCTTGGTAAAACCAGCATATGCTCAAGGTAATGTCATAGACAGACCACAGCACTTTGAATAATGTCATGGACAGTATCAAACCGGCGTTTTACCATGCCATAAACAAAAAACTTCTTATTTTACGGGGTTTAAGCCGGTTTCACTAAAACAATTTCATCTCCCTAGAGCCATTTAAGTGTCAACGAAATAATTCATGGGAGCCTGAATATAATCTGATTTAACATTAGATTTGCCCTTGATAAGCCTATATTTTGGCTTCAATTACACTCGGTGTGAAAACCCGTGGTAAATTCAGTATATATACAAGATGCCGATATTTTTATCCTTTGATCAAGTAATTAATATTCAACATTTAATACTCAGAAAGATCGTTTTTACTCAAAACAAGTATCATTTAGTAAAGCATTTGATAAAATAAGTAATTCAAATGCATTTAAGTAATAGGTAAGTAAAACACACATAAAATAAGTTAAAACCAATCATGCCTAAGTAATCACTAGTAATTAATGACTAAGTAATTTACTTAAAATGAGTATCAAACTGTTACTAAGTAAAATATTTTTTAGAGTGCAAAAGCTACTAAGTTGAGGTTTTGTTCTGCCTTTGTTTCTTTCATCCCTAGGCCCGCAGCATCCTCTGAGCTTGGAGTATGAGCCATCCTAACAGAGGACCCCGAGGGAACCCCGGGATATAGAAATAGGACCCAGTATCTCCGGCTTGCGGGGTGTGACCCCTCCTAAACGGAGGCTGACCCCGAGGGTCCCGGGATATAGAAATAGGACCCATTCCGTGGTTGTGCGGGATTAATAAATACACAACCCATCTTTCGGATGGGATGTAAACTCAGGTCCACGTGTTGGAAGAAATGCCACGCTTCCTGCACGTTAAAGAACCCTTGTTGCAAGCTCTTTTTGGGGTGGTCCGTAGGTGATCGGCTACAAGGCTAAATTCCCCGCCCTTGACGATTTCACCCTACTTTTCCAGTGGCAGTCAGAATTTCCCGTCCCATGGCCATTTCCATACCCCAAAGTGATTTTTTATCAACAAACTTGTTCTCGTCTTGATATAGCTGAAATATTGCTGAGTAGACGTTAAACAATATTCAATCAATCAATCAATCAATCTTTCATCCCTCCAGATACATGTAATATATGGCCATTACCATGACATCATTGGAAGATATGACGTGTCTATGTTCCAAATGGAATGGACATTTTCAGCTAGATTTCACGTCTTCACGGATTTGACATGACCGGTTTTGACTCGAACATGAATTAACTAACGAATAGTGTGACCGAATCTGCCAGCACATCAGGACATGCCTACCCTTCTTCAGCACCTGATGTCACTCCTGGTTTCCATTGGAGTTTAAACTATGAGTGCCTTTGTTCTGAAAGCCGTCTTTTTATTTCATGCCTTGTGTCTATCTCACGTCTGTATTCCCTTTTTGCTATGTCTATGGACTTCGATTTATGTAATCAACACTTCACTTGTCCCTTCGGAATTTTACTGATATTGTTCAGCACTTAACGGAGTGCATCTGAAGTGTTCTGACTGAGAAAATTTTCATTTAATTGCTTCACAAATGTGTATAACATTTCCTTGTGTATTCTAGTGTACAGTCTGTATTCCACAAATCAATCAGCACAGAAGCTCAAAACTACCTTACAGCAACTAATCCTTTCGATTCATTGGACACAGATATAAATGCAGCATTAGAACTAAGAACATCTCCACCGTCAACCATTCCACAAGTAGTAAAAACTGTGGCCACAGGATTTAACTCAATTCCGGAATCTCTGCTAGATGGTTTTTTGAAGGCAAGCCGCAAGTAAGTAATGCAAATGAGTATTAAAAAGAGTAGGATATTCTGTTTTGAAGATTGCTAATGAAGAGAAAACTGCCTGTCGATATTTAATTGTCTTAGTTAAAGCTTGGAGAGTCAGTATCAATTCATGTAAAACGCCTGCAATATTTTTTTTTTTATAGATTTCAAAGAAATGCAATATAATGTCCCTGTTATGATACCCGTTTTGATATTCATTAATGCAAATAGCTTAACTATTGACATAAAAAGCACATTTAAAATACATTTGAAATGAGACAAAAATGAAAATAATACCATGTGTAAAAGAACAAAAAGTCAACACTCTTACGGGTTTTTGTATATTTTCTTATATTCTAGCCATGACATTTACATGAATCACCAGTTAAGGTCAATAAAGAAAACTTATGGTGGAAGATTTTCTTTGTACTTTAAACCAACGGTAACCGAAAAAGGAGTCACGACAATTTTAAAGGTAAAATAAAGAGAGCCTTTGAAACTAGGTATAATTATGATATTTTAGTGACATCATTGAAAATATTTTTTTTTTTCATTATTCGTTATTTCCGATTATTCAGTGATAAAATAGTAAGACATAGTAAACTGTGAAATTAAAGTAAGAAACATTTTAAGCCTTTGGGCTTTTTGTTAGAATAAAAAGCGATACATTAATTTATGGGATCTTTTCATTACTGAGAAACAATTTGAACGTTAGAAAATGCGAGCATGTTCGTGCGTATTTTGGTTGTCTTTTAAGCTTCTCCTCTTTAAATTAGCAATCCACTGGTACGTGTACATATATACGAAACCGTTGCTATGTATATACAGAGCAAACATTTTCACAAGAAAAATCAAATCAGATCACAAAGATGAAAAATAATGCTTTTAACATAAAAAAAAACAGAAAAAAAAATAAACAACAAATAAGATTTCTATAATGAACTATAATGAAAAATTCTCCTACCTGATATATAATGAAATTTTACAGTTACATATTTAACGAAATGATATGGAGTACAGTATATGTACAGATAAATACGAAAAGAATAAGATACACAATAATCAATGTCACTGAAATCAGAACTTTTTTGTTTATGTCGTTATGAAACGTTTTCATTTTGTTAAATTTCGGAAATTCCAAAAATTTTTCGTTAATAGCAAACGACTATTAACATGTAAATATATTAAAAATATGATAATCATATAAATATATATGTGTTTAGTAATGGCCTGATATCTTCCCACTGAAAATTTGTTTTGTTGAGTCGTAATTTGTCACCAAATTTTATTTCAAACCCTCACCTACCTTTTTATTTCGATAACCTTATTTTTTGTTCACTGTCATAATTTATTGAATCTTCATGCTTACTTATGCAGTAATGATTTGTTATTCGGTCTGTAGCTTTGGTTTTTGAGTTGTGCCGTGTCTCCCCTTTTCAAGTTCCGCCGTGCGCGGTTCCGGCTTATGAATAAGCCTGCAGCATCCTCTGAGCTTGGAGTATGAGTCTTCCTAACAGAGGCGACATTTTTGCCGTGTGTCGAGACCCATGTCGATGGTTGACGAGATCCTGGTAGGTGCAAGCCTGTGTTCAGACTCCCGCTTCGGCCATAAAATATCCGTTGAGCTGAGAATACAGGATCAATATCTTACTTTGGCTCTGATATCATCTTAACGGGAGGTCGGATTGGCCCGGTCCGATCAATCGGCTGGTCACGCCAAGCCCTCCAGTATATCTTTCAAAATTGAGTTTCAGTTAACTAGTGTAACATTTTTGTCTCGATTTAAACCATCAATACAGTGTAGGGATACTGGAGAAGGCGATGGCTCATGGGTCAATCAAGTAGTACGCTTTCCATCAGTGACTGATGGTTACGCTCCACTTGAGTATACCATCTTTGGAACACTTGATACTTTCTGGTGGAGATCCCTAGAATCAAAGTATCGCCCCCTGTTGGCACTCCGTGGTGGATGGGTGACAAAGGTGGTGAAATATCCTTTCTTTCTTCATAGCACAACAAAACCCTCAAAACCAACCAGTTCCAAATAGAAAAAGAAAACTAGACGATTCTATTCCAGAAGTTGAAGATAGCAGTTGGACCAAATTCATTGTGTTGACTGGATCATCTGATAAGCAAATATCAAAAATCAATCCATTTGCTATCCAAAAGACCATCTAAAGCATTGCTGGAACCGTGAAAAACGTCTCCAGAATGCGATCAGGTGATATACTTATCGAAGCTACATCAAAAACTCAAAGTGATAATTGACTTAAAATTACTAAAATTTTAGAATTTAAAGTTTCGGCATCTCCTCACAGAACTCTTAATAACAGTCGCGGTATTATGAGAGGTAGAAGTCAGTATCTTTCAGATCTTAGCGATGAGGAAATTTGTGACGAATTAACATCAGAAGGAGTCACAAAAGTTCAAAGATTTATTTCGAAAAAATCAGGAAGCGCTGTAAAACTTAATACTTTTCTTTTAACCTTCAATAGTTCAATTCCCCCCATTATCATTGAAATTTGGCCCTTTTGGTGTAAAGGTGGACAAATTCCTACCAAACCCTGTTAGATGTTTTACTTGCCAAAAGTTTGGTCATGGCACCAAACAATGTACGGGCAAGTTGAAATGTTTTAAATGTGGAGAGGAGGGGCACCAGGGCACCGAGTGTGGTAATGCACAGAAATGTGCAAACTGCGGCGGTGCGCATATGGCCTCCTCACGGGATTGTCCCCTTTATACAAAGGAAAAGGAAATTTTAAAACTTAAAACGGAGAAAAACATTTCATACAAAGACGCACGTCAACAAATTTCCTCATCAAACACATCTTCAACAGCAACATCCACATATGCAGACAAAGTTAAAAAACCTAACTCTTTCTCGCATGTGGAAACCCAAACAAATTATACTTGGCCAATTGACACTCAAATTCCAAGGCCATTACCTGTAAAAACTGTACCAAAAGAAAAAAATCATCACCCCATCAAAATTTAAAAAAGCTTCAAATTCAACAAAGTCAACACAATCATCGCAATCAACATAATCTGTGTCCAAATCTCCTTCAAAAGTTCAATCATGTTCAAAAAACATAAATTTAAAGACTGGCCCTAAAATAACTAAAGCCAACGAACAGAAATCTGCAGAATGATCGTCTACTACAGAAAATAACAAAAAAAACACCTAGAAGTGCAAATAGCCACAGACAGAGTAGACTTGAAAGGTCCAACCCTGCTATTAGCACTTCTAACAGATATGAAAACATGTCTTCAGACGAAGACACTGGTGAACCTAAAAAACCTGGTCCACGCCCCAAACCGTATTGGGACGTAAGCATTTGGGGAACTTTCGAAGACCAGATGGATACAGACACGGAAAATAACATCCAAAATGAACGACCACACAGTAGGTCTTCGTCTGTTAGTGGATCATCGTCTCGTCATCCTTCAGTTTCCCGGAAATATCTCACCAATACGACTAAAATGAACAATATAATTCAGTGGAATTGCCGAGGATTTAAAAAAATTTTATTGAAATTACTTTATTAATTCAAGCTTTTAATCCTGCGGCATTTTGTCTTCAGGAAACGCACCTAAAGAAAAGTGATACGTTAAATGTAAAAAACTACTCTCTCTACAGCACTTATGTACCTGAGAATGAACGAGCTGCTGACGGCTCAACCAATCTCGTCAACAACAATATTGTCCACAGTACTGTAGTTCAAGATACCGATCTTCAGGCTGTTGCAGTGAGAATTTCTTTAGATAAAACGATCACATTATGTTATGTATACTTACCACCAAATTTCAACCCCAGTCTGAGTCAACTTAAAAAATTGACCGACCAACTGCCCGCCCCATTTTTAATAATGGGTGATTTAAATGCACACAATCCATTGTGGGGCAGTTCTGCTTTGAATAACCGGGTAAAAAAATTGAAGACATAATGTCGCAGGAAGGTTTATGCATCTTTAATGACGGTTCAAATACTTATTTACATCCTGGAAATGGGCCTTACTCAGCTATAGACCTAACTATAACTGACCCATCTCTACTGTTGGACTTCTTCTGGGTAGTACACGACGACTTATGTAGAAGTGATCACTTTCCGATCATTCTTCAACATATTTATTCGACTACCGGAGAAAAGCCACAGCGCTTTAAATTTGATAAAGCTTATTGGTCACTCTATGAAAATTTATGTAGAGAAGAATTGAAATCAGAATTGTTTAAAGATGTTCTTGATCCCTAAGTCTTTTCAGTGAAAAAATACTTTCCATTGCAGATTAATCTATACCGAAAACTTCGGCAAATCCAAAACGTCCTGGGAAACCCTGGTATGACGATGACTGTGATGATGCTCTGATAAATCGTAAAAAGGCAGAGCAATTTTTTAATAAACATCCAACGACGGACAATCTTGGCAATTTTCGCGTTTTTCGTGCAAAATATCGAAGAACCTTTAAACAAAGAAGACGCACTTCTTGGCGCAACTTCGTCTCTAAATTAAATTGCCACATCCCTATGAACAATGTATGGAATCTGGTACAAAAAAAATCAAAGGTAAAAAGATGAAAGCTTATGTCCATCACATCAAAAACGGACAAGATATTTTAACATCTGAAAAAATATTGCAAATAAAATTGGAGAAACTTTTGAGAAACATTCTCCTTCTAAAAATCTAGGACCCACATTCCAGAGATTTAAAGAACAAAAGGAACGAAACAAACTTAACTTTAAATCTAAAAATACAGAGGAATGCAACAGATTGTTTTCGATGGATGAATTGAAAAATCCTTGGATAAGCCACATGACACGGCATGTGGCCCTGACGATATCCATTATTAACTCATCAAGCATCTTCCTTTAACAACTCTGGAAATTCTGTTAAACCTTTTTAATAATATTTGGGAAACAGGGAAACTACCACCTATGTGGAAACAAGCAACTATAGTACCTATTCCAAAACCGGGTAAAGATTATTCCGAACCATCTAATTACAGACCACTAGCATTAACTCGCAGTGTCTGTAAGACAATGGAACGGATGATAAACAACCGTCTTGTTTGGTATCTTGAATCAAACAATCTTCTGTCGAACATCCAAAATGGATTTCGACAAGGTCGTACAACAATAGACCATTTATTTCGATTCGAAACATTCATCAGAAATGCATTTTTAAAGAAAGAACATGCAGTGTCTATCTTTTTCGATATTGAAAAAGCATATGACACAACATGGAAATATGGCATTTTAAAAGATCTTTTTGATATGGGGTTGAGAGGAAGTTTACCAAAGGAGTAGGGGCGATAAGGGCCGTATTTGGCCTGAAAAATAAATTTGGTTGAATTCACAGAATTTTCTCATTGAAATATTTTGTGGGTATGGCTTTTCAGTAAACAGTAACAGTTCTCAAATATTAATGTATGATTACTGACTTTTTGAGTGTAGAAGAAGGGGCAAATTGAAGATTTTGTCGAAAAATGACAAATTTGACCAAATTTGACTACTTTTTCTGCATAGGAAATATAGAGCACATGCAAGAACCACAAAAATATTTATATGAGAGGTTAAATTCATTTGTACCAATAAGTTGGTAAAATATCTAGCTGGTTCTTGAATGTGCTCGATATTTCCGGTCAGGAAAACTGTACAAAAATCTGCCAAATTGGGTATATTTCTATGAAAATTCTCAAACGTAACCTTTTCATGACGTCAGAACTGTACCTATTGTGACGTCATTGGCTCTAGCTTTGGTATTTTTTCTGTAAATGGGATCTCAACTTTGAAACAAACATGAAATTAAATCTTGAGGTGCAACTTAGAAATTCACTGGAATCTTGGGCCAAATCAACACCTTATCGCACCTTGTCCTTTTTTTGAGAATTTTCTCAAGGATCGTGAATTCAATGTTAGAGTCAACTCTACATTTTCTGACTCGTTTGAACAAGATGGGTGTTCCACAAGGAAGCATTCTCACTGCCACACCATTTAGTATTAAAATAAATAGTCTGGCTCAGGTTTAAAAAGATAACATTGATAGATCTTTTTATGTAGATGATATTCTGATTTGCTATCGAGGCAAAAAGATGAATAACATAGATCGCCAGTTGCAATTATGTCTAAACAGAATCGAAAAATGGGCAGTTGAAAATGGTTTTAAATTTTCAAGCTCGAAAACAGTCGGGATGCATTTTTGTTGTAAGCGGAAAATGCATCCAGACCCAGAGCTTAAACTATACAATAACCCTATAACTATTATAAAAGAGGCCAAGTTCCTTGGTTTAATCTTTGACCGTAAACTTTCCTTTCTTCCCCATATCAAAATGAACAAATGCTTCAAGGCATTAGATATTTTAAATGTTGTGTCGAGTACCGACTGGGGTGCTGATAGCACTGTTTTATTAAATTTATATCGATCGTTGATTCGATCAAAACTAGATTATGGATGTTTTATTTACGGTTCCGCCCGTAAATCATACATTAAATTACTAGACACCGTTCACCACCAAGGTTTGCGTCTTTCATTGGGTGCGTTCAGAACTTCTCCTGTGGAGAGTCTCTATGTTGCAGCTTATGAACCATCCTTGGAAGACAGACGTATTAAACTTGGTTTACTATATGCAACAAAGCTTAAACCGTATACTTCCAATCCTTCTCACAACTGTGTTTTCAAATCTCTTTACAAAGCTGACTATGAAAAACGCAAACGTTATACAACCTTTTGGTCTTCGTATCAAACCACACCTTGAATCTGCTAATATTAATTTAGATGAAATAGCTCCTATAGAGACTCCCAAAAAAAAAAAACTCCATGGCTGAACCCAAAACCAACATTTAATTTTGAACTACGCAAACACAAAAAGGTTGATACCAATCCTCTGGTTATCCAGTAGCACTTTGCAAGAATTAAATCTGAACATCCTGAATACTTGCAAATTTACACAGATGGCTCTAAGGATGGAGACAGAGTGGCTTCTGCAGCCAATTTTGGAGATCGTGCAGCAACTATCCGATTACCATCCTCTAGTTCCATATTTAAAGCTGCAGCTAACGCTATTTCCTCAGCACTTACATTTGTAGCTTTATCGCAATCAAATAAATTCATGATTTGTTCCGATTCACTTCCTTGCCTATTGGCAATTGAAAGTCGAAAAACAAAACACCCAATCATTTTGAAAATAGCCGAATTCTACAAATCACTGGTAGCATTAGGCAAAGAGGTCATTTATGTTTGGATCCCTAGTCATTCGGGGATCTATGGAAACACAGTTGCTGGCCAGGAAGCAAAGGATGCACTAGATGACCAGATGGCGGATTGTCCAGTACCGTACACTGACATGAAGCCTTTGATCGCTAGATACATTTTAAAGTTATGGCAGGCCAAATGGGATCTGCAAATAAATAATAAACTGCATGGAATACAGTCAGACGTCGGTAAACAAGTCAGTTACTGCGCTAAAAACCGTAGGGAACAGGTAGTGTTGACCTGATGTCGTATTGGACATACTAGAACAACACATAGTTTTATCCTCAACAGCGATGATCGAGCTGAATGTATTCCATGCAATTGTCCTTATACACTTCAACATGTTTTAATTGAATGTGTAAATGTTGCCGATATCAGGCGTGATTTCTATTCAGCTGATTGTCTTAAAGACCTATTTACAAATGTCGCTGGCGACAAAATCGTTCAATTTTTACAAGCAATCAATTTATTTAGTAATATTTAAATGAATAAATTTTAAACAACTTCGTGAAGTTTCTAATTTCTTATATTGTTACACTTCAACCATAATTTCTTCTATTATGTTTTTAACATTTTACACATTTGTTTTACTTGTATAAAGCTATATGGTTCTATATTAATATTTCATTAATGTATTAATTGTTCAATATACTCAACAGTTCTCACCACAATATAACTGAAATATTGCTGAAGTTGGCGTAAAACATCAATCAGTCAAATCAAATCATTTTCAAGTTGATTTCTGATCTGCTTTATGTTGATCAGTAACTTTATTTTTGTATTATGCAGCCATAGATTGAAATTCATAGAAAGAGGATTATCCATTGGGTGTGAATCAAAGATTTCATTTTCTGTATTCTTTGTATTTTGACATGTACCTTTGTCTTCCATTTTTAAGTTAATGACTCGTCTGCTTCCGGTTTACCACTATTTTTTTATTGCAACAATATAATGTTTTCTCATATCTTGCATCTTGCTTATTTTGGTGAGATATTTATATTTGAGCTGAAGCTCTGGTATAATGAGGTGAACAGTTTTTTTTTCTATTTTAATTTACACTCATCTGCATCCTGATTACCGATAACTTTTCCCATGGAAGGCATGTATTTATTTGTGGCTTATTTTTAATATTAGGTCAAATAATCGACAAAGTCTCCACAAAAATAAGCAATGGGACAACGCTTATATTGTTGTTCTTCATCTTGAAGTCAATAAGAGGCCTTCAACAATGAGTTTTGATCATAGCTGAGAGTAAGTTCCAGACGGCCCCTAGCACTGTGAAAGTTTTCGTAGTGTGTGTTGTTTCATCCTTTTCAATATAAAATATAAAATATAAAGGATATGGAGTACATGCCCATGGGACAAAGTATCTAAAAATATATGGAAAACGAAGCAATGAAACAACACTTTGATTGTTGTTATTTATCTTGAAGTTCAACAATGGATTTTGCTCGTATCTCATAGTAGGTCATTTTAAGTCTGTCACTCAATTAGTTTCTGTATGCCATTAAATATGTTTTTACTTGTGTTTTTCGTCAAAAGTTTTTTTGGCATTTTTGGGTTATGATTCGCTAATGATTTACGTCTTCAGCTTAACTATGGTGAGTTGCGCTGTACTTAATTTTTCTGATAATTTCCTATTTATTGATCACAGAAAGATGGCATATCATTGGCTTATAATACAATTGGGTTAACTCGTTTGTAATTTGATAATACAAAAATACCAAAGTTGCAAAAATGAACGGTAAATTTAGTTATGCTGTACACATGTTTCAAGGAGTAACCTCTCATCAGCAGCATTAAAATCAAATAATATTATTACCGATAACCTTTCCCATGAAAGGCATGTATAACACTGTATTAAATACATCGTTCTCGAAAGCTTAATTAACGCAGGGGGAAATCGACAAAATGTACATACAGGGTCTCGTTAACCTTGACATTTCAGTAATAATTGAACAAAAATGTATAAAAAATATATAAAATTCAATACTAGTATTACTATATATTATATAAATGTTTTCAAATATTTAGTATTAATTTTTAATATTAAAACAAACTTCTATAATGTCAAAATATATTTACAGAATAGAAAAACAGTGAAGAAATGTGCAAAAAAGGTCATCTTAGCAATAAATAGAAGGGCCTTAGAGGAGCTTGACTGGAACGGTCTTCGACAACCAATCATACGTGAATATTTAACTAAAGCAGTAGTAGATGTTCCGGCAGCTAAACTGTATCTTGCTTATGATTATCCGTGGTGGAGGAGATCTAATAAGTATTCTCAATATGTAATTTCCGATACATTGATCAGACAAACTTATGACTTTGGTACATCTAAACGGTCACTCAAGTCTGTTTTACAACCTATGTATGCAGATGGCGATATTTCAGCGTGGACTGAAATGGCAGAGAGAATTCAGAACAAAAAGCAGAGGATAAGCGATGCGAATACTTGGTATTCTGTAGGTAGGGAGGTGATTAAAATTACCCACAAATATTTATCAGAAATATTTCAAATAAATGTCAAATCAATTCCGTATCCTTCTCAAAATATTTTAGCGATCTGGGACAGCTATCCATTTGGAGGTGGCTGGCAGAAATGGATGCCAGGATACAAAGTTGAAGACGTACGACAAACCATGGTTAAACCGTCAAAAGATGAAGATGTTATTATAGCATGCAGTGCATTTGATGAATCATACGGTAGCTGGTCTGAAGGTGCCTTGAAGAAAGTAGAATTAGCATTAAGATACATTTAAATCAAGGTTCATCTGGAATTGAAGACGAATAAACTTTTTATTCTCTGATAGTAATGAGCTATATTATTGAACACATTTTCATGTAACTAAACTGATAAAAAGTTAAACATTTGAGAAAATAAATAAATTTCAAATGAATATTAATTGCTATTATACTAATGAAATGTCATTGCACTTTTTACTTGTCAAAACTATAAGAAAGCATTCAAATCGTAATCTATTAGTGAATTTTTATAGACGATCAGCATCACCAGCAATTTCAATAAAAACTGAAAGGATATGGAGAAAAGCACATGAGACAAATTCTCTACAAATACACGGTAAAGTAAAACATGGAACAATGCTTTTGTTGTTACTCTTCATCTTGAAGTGGCCATGACGCCTTAAACAATGAGTTTTGCTAATACTTCACAGTAAGTTGTAGACGGTCCATAGTACCGATTTTAGCGGAATTTATAGATACATGTCGGAGAGCGCTACATCTATGTATGCTTTGGTCATGGAAGCGGGGTTGTCAACACACATACAAGTAACTGGTAAAGTGTTCTTACAATCGCAGTCATATGCATTTGTTGCCCGACAAAAAAGAACAGAAATCAATCACAATAAGTATACCAGAACTATTTAATTTTTATTATTAAGATTCCCAGGAAGAACTGAGTTGTTTTGTCATACTAATTATTTTCTGTATTGAATCTGTTAGAACAGCTTTTAATCCCTAAAACGACTCGTCAGTTTATGCTTCGGTGCAATTGACATCTTGTATATCGAACGAGCAATATGTACAAGTCAGGAAGATAGGATAAAAATTAAATCAAAATTTAAATGTTGCTTGTCTGCAGAGTGATACTACTGTTGTCAGATGTTATTTCTCTTTTTGACATTTTCTTATTTGGACACATTAACTAAAGCTCCGCTGTTAAGCAATTTGTTCACGTCTCAATGGTTTGTGACGTGTTGATTTAAATGTCTTGGTCTTTTAAAATTGGGAAACATCTGTAAACATCAAACATAAAAAACACATACATTCTCACACTATTCTCTTATATTACATAAGTCTGATTTTTATGCCTATCAGGCCATTACAATCGAAGATGAGTTTAATTATGCATGAAAATTTAACCATGAAATTTTAACTAACAGAGGGGGTTCACCTACACGTAGGAAGACTTTTATTTTTCTCGAATTGTTATACACCAGCAACCTTTTTTTGTTGTTTTATTTTGTATTTTCAATTTGCTTTTGTTTTCTGTTTTTTTGTTTTGTGTTTTTTTTTTTGTTTTTTTTTTCAATTTGCTTTTGTTTTCTGTTTTTTGTTTTTTTTTTTTGTTTTTTTTTTTGCTTCTTTTTTTGTTTTGTTTTGTTTTTGTTTTTTTGTTTTTTTGTTTTTTTTTGCATTGCAACACTAATTTGCCTAAAAATTTCAGTTAGTATTTTTCTATGTTTCTATATTAACTTATAT
>MJUU01039566.1:0-11296 GCA_002080025.1 Modiolus philippinarum
TCTTGTGATTTCATGTTTTTGTCCGTATATTTAGTTCTTTCCGTTTCAATTTTCACATTTGACTCAGTCCTGTTGCCAACTGAATTTTACTGTTGTTACGATTGTTTTTTGATTTATCACATTGGCTGTAGGGGGAAGGTTTGGATCCAATAAAACTAGTTTAACCCCGCCGCAGCAGGTTTGCGCCTGTCCTAAGTCAGGAATTTATTAAGCCTTTGTGTGTCTTGTCCTTTTTCTAGCTAGTTTACTTTATGTCTATAGGAGTCTAGGATGATGTTTATTTCGCTGGACTTGATTGCTCTTTGTTCAGGGACCGACTCCGACCTGCCGTTTGGTGTGGGGTTTTCTCCCCGTTCATTGAAGATCTTATGGTGGCTTTGAGTTGTTATTACTCCCCTTTGGGTCGTTGTCTCTTTGACACATTCCCCGTTTCCCTTCTTTTTTCTAATCGTAAAATTATACTTTAAAGTGAAATAAACAAAGTGAACAAGGTGGGCCCTGTTGAGCCCTTAAGTGTAATCCTTACCTTGAATGTAATCCGATTACACTTGAGGTTAAGGACCACCTTTTAATGTAATCCCGGTTACATTTACGGTTGCAGGACCTCCCTTAATTGTAACCGATTACAATTAAGGGAGATAGTGTACATATGCCTGCAGTACCTAATGTAATTGTAATCCCTCGGAATTACTTTACAATTTGCAGCGCATAAAAGATAAAAAAAAACACGTAATCCGCCATAGCATGATTATGAGTCATATTTGTTTTAAATAGCCATCGTTACCATGGAAACAAAAAAGGGCGGCGAAAAAGTGCTCAGAATTGTTTCAAAATATTATACAAAAGAAATGTAAAAACTTTTCTAAAGCTTTCAATTCCCTTAAACGGAAAAGTAGACGGAATTGTATGAAAATGATAGAAATTCTGACTTTTAAACAATATTTTTAACCAGACTCAAGCTAGCGACCAAATTTGGGTTTATCTAAAAACCAAAAATTAAAGGCATACCGAAAAGACCCATAATGCATATTATTTCTATCGACCAATTTCTAGCGGCCAATTTTTGTTTTTTGTTTTTTTTATTCCAGAAATACTATAACTGCTAGCGTTTCCATGGGGATAAATCAAGTAGCTAAGAATCGCTTGAAAATGTACAGACAGGATGTTAAAGATTTGTAGACGCTATTCTGAGGGTTAAAATTTTCCTAATGAGAACCGTTGAAATGGAATCGAACTAGAGGCTCAGAGACTAGGCCTGTAATGCTCACCTGACAAAATATTCCATGCCATGCATGATAAAAAAAGATGTATTTTATCAATGAGGTCTAATGTTAAGCTATGTTCTCCATTGGCACAAGTGTTTTAAGTCTGAAATGAGTAATCTTTGCAAAGGACCTCCAATACACCATTCCATCACAGTTTAGTTAAATTTGCCTAAATAGTTTCAGAGAAGATAATGAAAAGTATAGTTTTCACATACCGCCCTACGATGTTCAACTGTGTTTATGCACTGGAGGCTATGTTTTTTGTTGGATCGAAATGAAATAAGCAAATATTGTAAAGTACCTTCCGTACATTATTCCTGTAAATTTGGTTGAATTTGCTTCAGCAGTTTCAGAGGAGAATATTAAAATGTGATTTTTCCCATAGGGTCCACGGTTAAACCTAAGTTCCACACTGGCGACCGTGTTTTTTGTCAGATTGAAATAAAATTTGCAGTCTTTGTAAAGGACCTCAGGTACATCATTCCTGTAAAAAGGTTGGTTGAATTTGCTTCAGCCGATTCAGAGAAGAAGATAAAAATGTGATTTTCCCATAGGGTCCAATGTTAAACCATGTTCCGTGCTGGCGGCCATTTTTTTTTTTTTTTTTTGTCGGATTGAAACGAAATGAGCAATCATTGTTAAGGACCTTTAGTACATTATTCCTCTTAAGTGTGGTTGAATTTGCTGCAGTGGTTTCAGAGCAGAAGATGAAAATGTGATTTTTCCCATGGGGTCCAATGTTAAGCCTAAGTAACGCGCTGGCGGCTATGTTTTTTGTTGGATCGGAACGAAATAAGTAAGCTTTGTAAAGGACCTTCCAGACATTATACCTGTAAAGTTTGGTTGAATTTGCTTCAGCCAATTCAGAGAAGAAGATCAAAATGTGATTTTCCCATAGTGTCCAATGCTAAAACATGTTCCGTGCTGGGGGCCATGTCTTTTGTCGGATTGGAACGAAGTGAGCAATCATTGTTAAGGACCTTTAGTAAATCATTCCTGTAAAGTTTGGTTGAATTTGCTTCAGTGTTTTCAGAGCAGTAGATGAAAATGTGATTTTTCCAATAGGGTCCAATGCTAAACTTATGTTCCGCACTGGCGGCCATGTTTTTTTGTCAGATCGGAACGAAATGAGCAAACTTTGTAAAGGACCTTCCATACATCATTTCTGTAAAGTTTGGTTGAATTTGCTTCAGCCGTTTTAGAGCAGAAGTTGAAAATGTGATTTTACCCATAGGTTCCAATGTTAAACCATGTTCCGCGCTGGCGGCCATGTTTTTTGTCGGATCGGAACAAATGAGCAGTCATTATTAAGGACCTCCCATACATCATTCCTGTAAAGTTTGGTTGAATTTGCTTCAGCCGTTTCAGAGCAGAAGATGGAAATGTGATTTTCCCATAGGGTCCAATGTTAAACCATGTTCCGTGCTGGCGGCCATGTTTTTTGTTGGATCCGAACGAAATAAGCAATCATTGTTAAGGACCTTTAGTACATCATTCCTGTAAAGTTTGGTTGAATTTGCTTCAGTGGTTTCAGAGCAGAAGTTGGAAATGTGATTTTCCCCCTAGGGGTCCAAAGTAAAACCTTAGTTCTGCGCTGGCGGCCATGTTTTTCGTCAGATCAGAAGAAAATGAGCAATCATTGTTAAGAACCTTTAGTGCATCATTCCTGTAAAGTTTGGTTGAATTTGCGTCAGCCGTTTAAGAGCAGATGATGAAAATGTGATTTTCCCATAGGGTCCAGTGTTAAACCATGTTCCGTGCTGGCGGCCATGTTTTTTGTCGGATTGGTATAAAATGAGCAATCATTGTTAAGGACCTTTAGTACATCATTCGTATTAAGTTTGGTTGAATTTGCTTCAGTTGTTTCACAGCAGAAGATGAAAATATGATTTTTCCCATAGGGTCCAATGTTAAACCTAAGTTCCGCGCTGGCGGCCATGTTTTTTGTCGGATCAGAACGAAATGAGCAATCTTTGTAAAGGACCTTCCATACATCATTCCTTTCAAGTTTGGTTGAATTTGCTTCAGCAAATTCAGAGGAGAAAATGAAAATGTGAAAAGTTTAACTGACGGACGACGGACGCCAAGTGATGGCAATAGCTCACATTGACCCTTTGGGTCGGGTGGGCTTAAAATGAGGGACGGAAGGATCTTTGTCGGGACTCCGTGATTAGTTGTTTTATTCAACGGGCTGATTCGGGATTAACCCGTAACAATACCCACGATAAACGGAATAGGAATCTTCATTTTTCGGGATTAGGATGAAGTCATTTATTTACTGGGAAAATCGGCATTTTGTCATTATCGTCACGTAGTGAATCCGAGATCAGACCCCCACCCCCTTCTTCCTCTAAAAGAACGGGAAGATAAAAAAAATCAGTCAGGATAAACATTTACAAGAAAGGTGACCAGGATGGGTTGTCTTATGTTAGCTCGAATCACAAAATCACTATCTGCATGCGACTCCCTCCGACTAACTTCTTCATTCTAAGAACAATCAGACAGCAACAAAATAAATACTTTCATTTATCGGGTCAGACTGTTTCTCATTGATACTGGGATTTGTACGGAAATATCCGATGCTTCCTTGCCAAATCCTGCAGAGAGTTTCGAGTATGATGCTACTGTTGTTCAATATTGAGGACGATGCGACATCTTTACAAATCTGTTTAAATGCAGTTTGTCAGAGACATAAATTCCAGATATTCGAACCTACGGGAAGTATCGTGATATATCGTGTCTGCCCCGACGCTATCAATTTTGGCACAAAATTCAAATCGTATAAGACTAGAATTAACTATTTCCACGTATCGTCAATGAACTTAATATATTTGTATATCTCAGAAACATACCAAAACGGATCACAAACCTGATTTCACTGATGAAGTTGTTTTTATTTGCTTCCCACTGACTGCAAATTCACAACAAGTGTGGACCCAAATAGGTGTCTCGCCCGCCGGCACGTGGATCGGTTGGAAATTGTAAGACAAATTGCCAAGGAAATGAGGAAATATACTACAAAAATTAACCTAAATTTCAACAATTTCAGTTATTAAGAAATGTATCTGATCAGAGAAACTTAAAGTGTTTGATCATTAGACTGTGAAATTGAGGTCAAGGGCAAAGGTCTTACACCAGACTGACATAAACTACCCAAACCAAGTGACATACAAAATATTATTAATCTACCACTAATAAATGTCGAGAAATGGATCTAATCTAAAGAAAATTAAAATGGTCACTAAACCTTCATTTAATATCTCAAGGATAGAAAGCACACACCAGACTGACATGTACTACTTAAGACCAACCTTCACACCTAATATTATTGACCTAGCACTTGTATTAATTGAGAAATTGATCAAATCAAAGAAGATTAACCTAGTCACTAGACCGTGAAATTGAGATCAAGGACTAATTAATGTCATATGCGAAACTGTTGTTGAGAAAGTGAACATGGTCAGTAGACTGTAAAAGTGAGGTCAAGGGCAAAAGTAACATATCAGACTGACATTTACTACACATGACCGAGCTACATACCAAATATCATTGACCTACCACTAATAGTTGTTGAGAAATGGATATAATCCTGGTCACTAGACCATGAAATCGAGGTCAAAGACAAAAGTCATATAACAGACTCACATGAACTACCCAAGACCAACCTACATACCATATATCATTGACCTACCACCTATAGTTATTGAGTAATGGATGTAATCTGAAAAAAAAACTTAACCTGGTCACTAGACCGTGAAATTCAAGGTCACATAATTTTGTGTCCATGATCAGGTAGCACTTAATAAGTACTGCCACTGTACCAAATAAGATGTTCCTACATAGAAGGGTTTTCAATCTATCCTGTATTTAGTAAAAGTTAACGAAGCCACCGCTACCGCCTTCGTCATACTTTGCACGCCTATGTTCCACTTTCGGCGACTTTTTGTCGCGGGCGAGACAAATACAATTTGGCGAATGACGCCTCTCTCTACAATCTCGGGACGTCATGTAGCCTAGGTATGGAAAATGACTTTCCATTCGATATACTAGGAGCTCCATATCTCTGGTTTTTTTTCTCTGCATGCTTTTGTATAATCCTTCTACCATTCAAGACGTAGTTTTATAAGTAGTGGTCTACTGCATTGGCCCTTTATCTCTTTGACTTTGTTGATTTTTGTTATTTCAAAATTTCAACTGTACAGTCACTTGCCCATAATTCCAGATTTCCGATAGTAATTCTAAGCAATTTTTCCATGGTAACGATGACTATTTAAAACAAATATGACTCACAATCAAGCTATGGCGAACACGTTTTCTTATCTTATATGTGCTGCAAATTGTAAACTAATTCCGAGGGATTGCAATTACGGTAGGTACTGTAGGCATACATTGTATGTACACTATCGCCCTTAATAGTAATCGGTTACAATTAAGGGAGGTCCTGCAACCGTAAATGTAACCGGGATTACATTAAAAGGTGGTCTTTAACCTCAAGTGTAATCGGATTACATTTAAGGTAAGGATTACACTTAAGGGCTCAACAGGGCCCTAAAATAATGCTTTTCATAAAATCGTACCTAGTTTTTTTTCTTTTTTTTTTGTTTTCTTTTTTTAAAAATTTAAAGGAACGAAACTGCTTAACCACTTAACCTATTTTTTTTTCTTTTTTTTTTTTTTTTTTAANTTAAAGGAACGAAACAACCTACAAATTTTTTTGAACAATGCATTATTTAAGTGGCTATAAAATCACAACCAAGTCGTAAGACAATATCAGAAATCGGACATCTGCCGGTCGGCGGACAGGCAGACAAGCAGACGGACACACTATATCAGCCGAAAGTGAACAGTACACAATTAATTCAGTTGATATTTCGACAACTACCCGTGTCTTTATCAAAACACAATACAAATATAAATAAAATCAAACAAAACCTATGTACAAAAGTAAAATCTAAACGAAATATTCACAACTACATTCTGGACGCTGGTTAACACAAATGTAATCCGAGATGAATGCTCGGAGGGAGAAATAGAAAAAAAAATTGTCGGTATTAACTGTACATCGGTAAAAATATTTAACAAAATCAATAACTGAAGTAAATGGATGTTTCATTAAGAATTATATCTGTAATTAGAAATGGTGTTTTTAAAATGTAACAAATTTCAGTGTGTTAATGAATTTAAATCATCTCTAAAGAAATCAAGTCTTAATATTCAAGCTGGATTTGATTTTTTGCATCCAGTAGTATATATATATATACACACTTAGTGTGGCTGGATGTAATAAATTGTAGGCTATCTCACCTGATAATGCTGAGGATATAAAAACAAGTAATATTATCCCTCTGCTATGATTCCATTTACAAAGAGCTATAGCAAACGCAGTACATAATAACGCCAGTGACAGTGCTATGGTATGGGCTATCTGCCATCGGACAGTTTTAGTGTATCCAATCTCTAAAACTGAAAAAAAACAAAAAAAAACGTGTGTTACATATCACACATACGCAATTAAGACTGTAACTTTGCAGGGTGACGCTTGGAGGATGTCATTTCCTATGGTGATAATACTCCAAAAAGGAAGCCGTTTATATCCATAATTATGGTAAGCTTTAAGCAATATGTTTTTGTTATTAACTACCAAACTGTTTTTTTATTTATCACATTGGCTGTCGGGGGAAGGTTTGGGCCCAATAAAACTAGTTTAACCCCGCCGCAGCAGGTTTGTGCCTGTCCTAAGTCAGGAAATTTGTTATGCCTTTGTGTGTCTTTTCTGTTTATGTATTCTGGTATATGCATGAAATCATTATGCTAAACTCCTCATGGGAAGGGATCTTGGTGGAAGCTGTATACTGACGGTACATAATTTTACTTGCCATTTGGTAATGGGTCTGGAGCTGGCATGTCAGTTAATTGCTAGTAGTATTTTGTGTTTTCATGTTTATGTCCGTATATTTAGTTATTTCTGTTCAATTTTTCACAATTGACTCAGTCCTGTTGCTTACTGAATTTTACTGTTGTTTTATTGTTTTTTTTTTATTTATCACATTTGCTAGGGGGAAGGTTTTGGCCCAATAAAACTAGTTTAACCCCGCCGCAACAGGTTTGCGCCTGTCCTAAGTCAGGATTAAGCCTGTGTGCGTCTTGTCTTTTTCTAGTCAGTTTACTTTATGTCTATAGGAGTCTAGGGTGATGTTTATTTCGCTGAACTTGATTACTCTTTATTCAGGGGCCGACTCCGACCTGTCGTTGGGTGTGGGGTTTTCTCACCGTTCATTGCAGATCTTATGGTGGCTTTGAGTTGTTATTACTCCCCTTTGGGTCGTTGTCTCTTTGACACATTCCCCGTTTCCCTTCTTTTTTCTATTTATATCTATCTTATTTATATCTACAAGAACAATGACAAAAGTGCACACAACTAAATACAAATAGCAGTACACGTAATAAAAGAATCAGGCTTAAGCCCCATTTATATGCACAAAATATGCTAAAAGATGAAGAACAACAATAAAAGCTTTGTTCCTTTGCTTGTTTTTACCATGTATTTGTAGAGACTTTGTCTCATGTGTGGAAATGGAAATTTACGTAACAAGTGTCTCCGTGTCCTTCATCCTGTCATATACAGCGCTAATTCTCGGAAATTGAATTTACATTTTTCAGTGCAACTTAATATTGCTGAGGGGGCAAAATCCAATCAAAGAGTGGGACAGGTATATGGTAATTCTACATCAAGTATTTGCGAAAATGTGTTCATATTAGTGCTTACTCTTCCTCCTGACTGCTAAGTGACTGTTAAATCCAACCCCTATGTATTCTTTAGAATACGGGACTTTCGAGATATGAATTCTCGTGTAATTAAAGACGGAAACGATTGCCTCGGATACCAGGGAAAGGCAATACTGGATTTCTAAACCTATTGAAATAAATATATACCTCATGAAAAACAATTAATTTATGAAATTGAAGTGCATTTATAATTTTCCCGATATGACAACTCTTCAACTAAATTTTAATTGACGAAAAACAATTTACCTGTAGCGCTACACATCGATTAAATATAAATCACCCCTAGCTCAACAGTGTTTATTCGTACGTGATTCCCTCTCGATGTATTGATGTATTTATTTTGTTTGTATAAAAATAGATTTGTGTCCGGAGTGAACACGATTCAAAAGACCTGCAATTTACATGCTCAAAAAAAAAAAATAATGAAGAAGGCTAAGTAAATTTACACATAAAAATTCACATCTGATCCCAAAGTGATGTGAATTTGCACATGCTGTTCATTTACATACGTATGCATTGGCATTTACATGCAGTATTTGCACATCATATGTTTGCAAAAATACACACGTATGAATGTGACCCTTCGGAAAGCATTTTCACCTTTTCGTGCAGAAACTTATTATAATACTATGTTCTTGTCAGGTCAGTGTACTAATTTTGCAACGCTAATAAACCGTATATAAATTAATCGGCGAAAAATGTGAGTTGATAATTAAGGCGGCCGTCGTTAACAAGTCTTCATGAATCCACCGAATCTTCACTGATTTGACATAACCGGTGTTAACTTAACCCTTAATTGGCTCACTTATAGAGTGACAGGTGCTGTAAGCAGAGCAGGACATGTCTTACTTTCCGGAGCACCGGATGCCTCCGTTTTTATCTAAGGTCACACCATATAAAAGCCTTAGTTCTGAATGTAAGGTTTTTTATCTGTGCTTTGTGGCTGTCTCATGTCTTTGTATTTCTGTATTCTCGATTTTGCCATGGCTCTAGACTTTAATTTTTGTAATAACCACATTATTTTCTTCTTTTTTATTCTGCTATCTTTGTTCCATGATTTCTTGCCACTACATAGAACTATTTGTACCATTTATATCGAAACACATTGTTGTCATTGACGAAGCATCATACCGTCAGTGACTATATTACACGCTTGTTTAAACGGCCTAAGTAGTTAACTTACCTTAATAGCTATAGAGAAGCTGAAAAAAACTGATCATTTTGCATAAAATACTGTTCTTACTGACCGGTCTCAAAGTAGAAAGTAACGTTGCTTTTGGTATCTGACGTTTAAATGATTCCTGTAACAGCATGAACAGGGCACATTGCAAAATAAGGCGTTTGTAGAAAATACTATGAATATTAATAACTCTCATCTTTATACATTTAAGCCTTGCATATGTAATAACAAAAAAAGAAACGGTGCACTGATTCGAACTGACATCGAATTTAAATAAAAAAATTTATATCAAACAAAATCTATGAAATATAAACTTTAATACGGTATAACCCCTCCCCCCTCGAGTCCAGAGTACACCAAAAAATTGAGATGAAGTCCAGAGTACGCTCAAAATATAGGATCGAGTCTCGTGTACGATTTACTAACATTCCATGATAATAAGCGATATTTTACAAGGTGTTTAGTCCTAGATATACACAGGTTTAAGGATTTTAAGACACCATTATTGCTACATTTTGTTTTATTTTGCATTATATGAAACAAAAAAGGAATATTGACAATATTTGCCATTTTTAGCTCACCTGGCTATGCCAGGGTGAGATATTGCCATCACTTGGCGTCCGTCGTCCGTCCGTCCGTCCGTCGTTAGCTCACTTTCAAAAATCTTCTCCTCTGAAACCACTGGGCCAAATGCAACCAAACTTTAAGTGAATCATCACTAGGGTATCTAGTTTCAAATTTATTATTTTCATGGCCGCAGGAAAAAAACATGGCTACCGTTACTACAAATAGTACATAGGGGTAAATTGCAGTTTTTGGCCAATAACTCGAAAACCGATGCAGATATAAAAAAAATATGTCACGGTAAAATTGTTCAGAATGACGAGATCTATCTCCCCTATAATTTTGAAGAAAATCGGAAAACCCGTCTCAGAGTTACAGCCTTTTTTCCATAAAATTTTCAAAATTTATGCATTTTTTATTTCAAATACTGTAACAGATAGAGGTAGAGTGTAAATTGCATAATGTTCAGCATATCAAGATCTACATACTCTGAAATTTTGAAGAAAATCCAACTGCCTGTGTTTTAGATATTGACTCTTTTTCACCAAAAAAAAATTCTTTAATGCCATATGGCTATGGGTTATTTCCGTTTAAATTCTGTTTTCAAATCTTCTTTGGTTTACTTTTCTCTTTTAAGTTTGAGAGAAATTCACTGCTATCACTTTATTAAAAAAATTATTTGTTACATAATCAAGAGCAAAAAAGTGTTTTTGTACAAATTTTTACATTTTTTTTTTTGCAAAAATACTTTCATAACCTTTACTTATTTCAGAAATTAATAATAATTGTATATAATTGTATATTGTGTCCTACAGTAATTTTTGTTTGCCCACCTTGCAAACATATCTCCCAGATAAATATTGAAGTAGTCTTGCCATCACTGTGTCAGTGGTCCGTCCATCGTAAACTTTTCATTCAAACATCTTCTCTGAAACCGCTGGGCCAATTGAAACCAAACTTGGGCACAATGGCCCTTAGGTGGCCCCTTTAAAAAAATGTCTGGCAAGTCCACATCATATCCAAGATGGCCGCCAGGAGGGAACGTGTTTTTAACATTGGACCCTATAGGGAAACCATTTTCAAAGATCTTCTCCTCTGAAAGTACATGGCCAATTGGAATCATAATTAGTCAGAATGGTCCTTCCTTGGTCCCCTTCATTAAATGTGTCTGGCATGTCAGCATAGCATTTAAGATGGCAGTCAGTGGGGAACATTGTTTAACCTTAGACCCCATGGGAAATCATTTAAAGATCTCCTCTGAAAATGCTTAGCCAGTTTGAACCAAAGTGAGGCACAATGATCCTTACATGGTCTTCTTCAAGAAAGGTGACAGTCGGTGAACGCCCCATCACAAATTGCTGCCAATGGGGAACATAGTTTAATTTTGGATCATATAACATCAGCAAATTTCAAAATGAGACCTTTAAACAGTCAATAAACAAATTTGAAAATGAGAACCTTAAACGTTGTGATTATTTTGACTTATTGTGTCAGCCATGGC
>MJUU01039569.1:0-26710 GCA_002080025.1 Modiolus philippinarum
TTTGATTTGTGTAATCTTGTGCTTTGTTCCTTCGGTATTCTACTGCCAATGCTTCATAACCAAATGGAAACTAACGAAAGAGTTAGGGTTATTATGTATTAGATTTAAATTTGTTTCTCGCATTTCGGCATAAAGTATGAGAAGGATTTATTGATATTTGAAAATGACAAAGGTACGTGGTAAATGTATTCATATCTGCTATAAACAAGCGACTGTGAAAAAGTTTTTCAAAAAGTTCCAAGTTTAAGTTACAAAAAATGATTGTTCGCAATTGTTGAAAATTATGTCGCTTCAAAATTTCTATTTACGAATAAGAAGGAAGAGAAAAAAAACGTACAGTGACTCAAAAAAGATTGATGTAAGCGCCTATTGTATATGACTTTCAAGTCCAGGAAAAAAATGAGCCTATTTACACTCTTTATACATTGTATCCTTGACCTTGCCCTTTTTTGTCTTGAATCGTGCAGATCACTGTTTTGCAACAGACTTTGCTGTCATTATATACCAAGAGAAGACTGTGAATTCTTTCAAAGATATGATGAGAGACCTTAAACTTTACATAGAAATGTAAAATGACTTTTATGATTATACGAATATTGTGGAATAACTAATTAATTTGATGCCTTGCATTTTGAAATGCAACACTCCAATGACTTGTTTTTCGTCTAATTTTATTTGCACATATTTGTGGATCTTTGATATAATACCAAATTTATAGTTTCGGTATTCAGTTATTTGAATTTCAATGCTTGCTGTCTTTATGTCGGTTTATGGTTTGATTTGATCTGCACTTCTTCGACCCCAAGTTATCCAAAATGCAATTAGCAGAAACTAAATTTGCAGTAACTTAGTATTAGCACTTGATTAAAGCGTCTTTTCTTTGTCTTTGTCTTATGTGTATTTACTCAATATCTGTTCATTGTTTATTTGATATGGTTTCATATCCACAATTTGTGTTTTGATATACTCCTGAACCTCCTGTCGGTTCAGTTTTAAAAATAATATTTTCCCGAGTTTCGAAGTATAGCGGGAAGATATTGTGTTGTAGGTACGCAAGTTTGTATATATTTCGGTTGTCACGTGTTGTTGTATGTCCAATCAGGGGGGGGGGGCTGATTTCATTGGTAAATTTAGGCATGTGCGAATTGTTTCTCACCTTCTATCCGTCGTTCAAACTAGTAAACTGCTACTTAATGTTAACGATGCAAATATGCTCAGGTGATGTCCGACATTTAATCCTGTGTATCGACATCGGATACAGGTTTCCATGAAAAATTAAGGTTGTTCTTGGTCGGCCTTGGCTGACGATGAGGAATGTTTAGAAAATTAGTTTAAATTAAATTATATGTAATTAATTGATATATGCACTGACAACGCTTTTATTTTTGTACAATTTATATTGGAATTACAGTTATATTCGGCGCCCATTGCTTACGACGGGCTGTCGACCTCTTAAAAAGTTGTCTTTGCTTTAATTATTTGCCTAAAGTGTATGAGGATGCCACCACTTACGTTCTGTCTTTGCATAATATATAGCCTCACTTTGCATTTTTCTTCGTAGGTTTTTCGTTATTGCAGTTTAGATAAAACTAAGTTAGACATAGTATTCTGAGTCTAAGGATTGGGAATTTAAAAATGTTATAATATAAAAAAAAGCAAAATCTGAATATATCGCACAGAAAGTGATTCTTAAATAATGTATCTCGATATCTCCTTTAGGAAAGGAATCTGTTATCAAATTAAGTGAGCGGAAGGCACATTACAGTCAGACCTGTCTTATGTGACTTTCCTAGGGAATTTTAAACCATGTTATTCGTTGCTGCTTATACTGACAGTATTAGGGTCCCTATTACACAAAGTAATCTTTGACATATGTCTTAATCATTTATATAAAGTTTATAGTAATTCTGTGATTTACATTTAACTACAATTCATATCAGACGTCCAACCTCAGTCTTATCCTCATCGTTGCAACGTTAATAGAGGGTTTACAATGAAACCAGCGCCTCATACGGCTATGTTATCACCACATACGGCTATGTCATCACTTAATACGGCTATGTCATCACCTCATACGGCTATGTCATCACCCGATACGGCTATGTCATCACCTAATACGGCTATGTCATCACCCGATACGGCTATGTCATCACCTAATACGACTATGTCAGTACCTAATACGGCTTCGTCGGCGCAAACACTATCGTACAACAATGTCATTAGTAATCAAACTTGTACAGCTACGTCGAATCAACAAGAGTTATCCCCAACAGAACCAGATACAATCCTAAGTACTATAAACTATTCTTCATTAAGCTATCAGTACAAATCTGTAACTAATAGTCAGCAGCTACAAGCTCCCAATTCTTATGCAACAGCATGACAGTCAAATGGTAATAAATCCAAATCAGTATAATTTGGCATAAATTATCCAATTCCATATTACTTGATTTAAATGCATCTAATGAGAGGTTGCTCCTTGAAACACGTGTACAGCATAACAAAATTACTGCTTATTATGGAACTTGGGTATTTTTAAGTTTAATATCCATTGCTTATGTGACGTTTACCATTGCTATACATACATAATACATGTAGTAGGCAGTACTTTTTACTTTATATGACACAATCCATCATTATCTGCCATATTTCATAGAGTGACTGGAAATCTCAGTAAGCACTATGTGCATAGGTTTCCGAGATAAATAATATGGACAATTCCTAGTTGATCATATTTTATGTATACCAAACCTAGCTCCAACCCACATTTGCTGAAGTTATTGGTTATATGTTCATTTAATTGCCCATTAAGACTTTTTTTCACAAAAGTAACATTGTAGTAAAATATTTTTAAAAAATCGATGTTATTTTAAAACTAACCATATCTAAATTAAAGAAAAAATTTGCTAACAATAAGGAGTATCTTCTATAGCATAGCCTTGTTCGTAGTTTATTATAGCTTTCCATTTTAGATCCTGTTTGGTAATTTGTTCCCTATCAGCTTATACACACATTTCGGTTTGTGAATTTTCAAATGTTTTGATTTGATCTGCACTAAAAAGACATAAATTGTCGAAATGCGCATATTCAGAAACTAAGTTAACAATAACTTCGGTATCTTGTTATTTATTTTCATTGAGACGATGCCTCTGCTGGTGGACTGTTAACTCTCAGAGGGTGTTCACCAACCCAGTAACCAGTACTTCGGTGTTGGCCCGAAAACGGATTTTATTTAAAAACGTACAATAACTTAATTTAAGAAACTAAGGAGTATATCCTTCTTGTACAGCTCTGTCCTTAGCTTATTTTGGCTTTCCGTTTTAGATCTTATTTATAATTTGTAATATGCAAGCAACTGGAGAAGGTTGATGATATACTGAACAAAAAATTCACCAAGAAGACAAACTTAATAGCATATCTAAGAAATTCATCAATAGAAAATAAAACACTACAAAACTCAAGCCCCACTGTGAGCCCCAAAACCACTGGTGGTGTCATCAGGTGCCCTGGAAGCGTAGGGATGCTCTACTTCACGTGATGCATCCACCACACTTCCAATTAAAAATCCGGTTTAGTCATTGTCGGTGTTTGTCATCTTGGATATAAACTCTGCATGTCTAAATTTATTAGTGACATTTAAACATTGTCTGTCAAATCATTGTGACGACCGTATATTTTCTCCAGTGACAATTGTAACAGGGACTGAATAAAACCTTGGTGTTTGTACTACTTTAAGTTGGTCATAAGGTCAATACTCCCCATTCCTGATCTCGAAGACTATTTACACCAATTTTGATTAATCATTACATAAGTTTTATTACGTTTCGTAAGTAGATTTTGAAATTGCAAATTAAGAGTTTACAGTTTTTTTTCCTATACAATCCGCGTTGCACTGTAGTGCTTCTTGATTTTCTCTGCAACCATCGCTTGTAACACATGATAATTACAAGTATGACATTGGCTATACATGTTGCTGCTAAATAAATAGTCGTGATTGTTTCCAATTTTTTGTAAAAAAAGAAGTTGATTCTTTTGTAAAAATACATATTTCTCTTGTGGAAATGCTTCCATACTTATATGGATACATTATACTTGACGATCCTGCGTTAATGGGTAAAAAGGACAAGGATGTAGCGTTGCTCAACATTTAGCATTGCATTCCCCTCAAACACATCTTGATTTACTCATTCTTTAAGGCATTATAGTCACTTCATGGTGAAGAACAACAATAAAGAAGTTGTTCAATTGCTTGTTTTATCATGACTTTATAGAGACCTTGTGCATTTACGTCATATCGTTTCATTGTATATTGAAATAACAATCATGTACGAGCAAAGCTCATTGTTTAAGGCCTCCTGATGATTTGCAGACGAAGATTAATTTTAAAAGCGTATGTTTCTTTGCTTGATGTGGAGATTCTGTCTCATGAGTATTTTACTCAATATCCTTTTATTGTAAACTGAAGATTGGAGTTTGTATTTCCTGCAGTGTGAATCCCGTAAAACGATTTCAAGTGCAATTGATATCAGCTTTCTAGTTTATAATTCATCTATGGTGCACCGGTTTTGGAAAGAATATGATATATCGATACAGTATCATAAGAAAAAGAAGGGAAACGGGGAATGTGTCAAAGAGACAACGACCCTAAGGGGAGCAATAACAACCTTCAAACTTTGCAATTTAGTTTTTTTATAATTTCCTAATGTTATTCTGTGTATGGTTCCCTTAACTCATTATTTTATGATGCGCAGTTTACTAGCGATTGACCCGATGACTGCCCTTTGATTGTCTTCTATGAGTCTATTTGTCATTGCAACTTATAACTACTATTGTAAGAATATTTTGCCAGTTAATTTATGTTCGTTGATAATCCTGCATCCATTGGTAAAAAAACATGGGTGTAAAGTTTATCGATATTAAGCAGTGAATTCCGATTAAGCTGTGAAAAGGGCCGTCTTGAACTTGCAATGAGGTATGAGCAAAGCTCATTTTTGAAAATTGAATGAGGACTTCAAGATGAAAAACAACAATAAAAGCGTTGTCTCATCGCTTGTAATTACCCTATATTTATTGTGCATTTACTCCATATCATTTCATTGTTAATTTATCGTTCAACTACTCATAAATAATGAAACCCTATTACCATACAAAAGGCATTTAAAGACGCTTTGGAATGGTATTGTATTAAAAGAAAAATGTACATTTCTGGTGAAATACCACGTCTACACGAATCTTTCAGAAACTCGTCGAATTATAATCTAGTACATATGTTTAATGAGATGGTATATGAGTAAAGAGTATAACAAAGTAGAATTTTAAAAGAATGTATTATACTGATTCCATAGCAAAGCTCTGTCCTTAGCTGATTTTGGCTTTACATTTAGATCATATTGGTTATTTGCTCTCTATCAGTTTTTAGATATCTGTGAGTTAATGGTCTTCCAAACGTATAGATTTTATCTGCACTGATGAGACATAAGTTGTCGAAATGCGCATATGCAGAAATAAAATTCACAGTAGCTTCGGTATTTGGTTATTTGTTACCACTGGGTCGATGCCACTGCTGGTGGACTGTTAGTCCCCGAGGGTATTCACCAGCCCAGTAGTCAGTACTTCGGTGCTGACCCGAAAGCCCATTATATCTGAAACCTAACAATATCTAAATTTTTGTAAATTTTGTTGAAAACTAAGGAGTATCTCCCCCATGCAAAGCTCTGTCCTTAGCTGATTTTGGCTTTCCATTTAGATCATATTGGTTATTTGCTCTCTATCAGTTTTTCAATATCTTTGAGTTAATGGTCTTCCAAACGTTTAGATTTTATCTGCACTGATGAGACATAAGTTGTCGAAATGCGCATATGCAGAAATAAAATTCACAGTAGCTTCGTATTTGGTTATCCATAATAACTCATTATAAGTTTTCTTTACATGCCTTTAGGAATTAAAAAATTGATTCATATAACCTGCTTTCAAAAAACTTAGATAAATAAAATCATAAAACTTGTCATCAGAAATGTATCTTTTTAAATCTCTCTCGATCTCAAGCGTATTTTGTTTATTTTTGTCTTCCCACATACATCGGATGGCAAAATTTGTAAGGTTCTAAATCATGTTGTTTTGGAAAAACTGGTCAGAAATTTTTTTAAAATCACATTGTGATTCATTGAGTAAGGAAAAGAATTTAAAAAATGTAAAAATCTACTTAGCATTTGATTAAGTATTGTCATTTTTACAAGAACAAAACTTCTTTGACGATATCCATACATTTATAATCTAAAATGTGAATTGACAGGAACATACCAATCAGTACATGGAACTAAGTTCAGTGTCACGTTGAAAGGTAAATAACAAAAAAAAACCATGGATCTGAGGTTTGTGACATAGAATTATTTCAAAAAGTACACAAAACTAAGGTCAGTTTGAGAATGATTGGTACATACCAAGGAAAGCTTAAAACTACATTCACTGCCAAACTTTAAAAACAGTACAGTGTCAGACGAAGACGAAGATAAAGAACAACAATAAAAGTGTTGTTCCATTTGCTTAATCTTGTCATGTATTTATAGGTATTTTGTCCCATGTACATTTACTCCATATTCCTTCACTTGTTCATTACAGGTATATGCTAAACAGTACAAGAAACTTAGGTTAGGGTCAACATTATAGGTATATACCGAGCAGTGCCTGAAGCTATGCTATTTGTCAAATGACAAGCACATAGTAAGAAGTACTTGAAACAAAGGACAGAGATAGACTGACAGGTACATATTAAGGTAGATATACCCTCTTATTCAAACTCATTAGATTTTAATAACCACCACGATTGAAGACCATATCCAACCAACCTGAAATCTGTAATAAAAAGTATCGGTTACTGCCATCAAAATTGATCATGTTGGAAATTTATCACCTTAGTTAAAATGGAACACGGACTTTAGTTTGATAAGTATAAACCTTCTATCAAGAGAATCTTTCATATTTTTGTGACTATACTATGATCTGATCTCTGGGTTTAAACGGAAAAGGTTAATTTGACCGAGCTTTTAACAGAGACGTTTTCATAGTTTCATGATTAAACATAATTTATGGGAAAAGGACTCTTTGGAAGTTAATTATGACATAACAAAGGAAAAGCTCTGGCCAAAAATCAAACCCGCAATGTATCCATTTTATTTTTTCTTTTTTGAAATGCTCGATTGAATTACGCAGTGCAACAGTGTCTATCGACCTTAAGTAGAACATTAAAGAAAAATCAGTTTCAAAAGGTATGAAGAAGGGAGAAACATTAAACTGTGGTCAATGTAGATCGACAGGTACATAACACGCAGAACATAGACAATTCATCGTGTCACAATAACAAAATACCGAGGTTCGACAAGTTATATTATAAACGATCATTCGAGGTTTCAAAATCTTAGGAGTTGTGGGAGCAGTTAGTGTATTTTAAATTTTGGTATACATGGATTTTCAGTCGATGACGTTACGTTATTTAGGTTCTCATCCAATCAAAATATTTTGGTGTACGCTCTACCTAAAATTCTTTAGTTTCTGAAAGGCAAATTGGTCATTCATCCAACGATATTTTTGTGGTGAACTTTTTTTCCTAGCGGTAAACTTTTCAGAAGTATCGGTACAATGTATGCTTTTAAGAAGTTTTAGGTATCCCGATTTTTTGTACTACTACCGCACTAGCTGTTTAGATGGAACAGATCAAATCCTTATCAGAAATAAATTCACGAGGAATTGGGATCTTTCGCATAGGTATCTGGATTCTTCCTAAAGGTATATCTATATTTTGCTGAATCAGAGATATTTCAATACATGTACTTGTGAGAAGTATCTCCATACTTAAGACAACTTTCGGATGCTTCTCACAATTATCCCAAGAATTCTTAAATGTTCCCCGATAGAAAAAATATAATAAGTAGTAAAAACATTTTTATTCTGACATCAATGGCCACTGATACCAAACACTACATGAACGATTTTTTTAGTGTCTAGCAGACAATATCATACAATCTCTACTTTGTTTTCTTCTGTTCTAAACAATTTTTAAAGCTTTTGTTCGAATAATGTCCGCTAATATTAACCCATGCTTTTACTACACAAAAGAAATGAGTATTAAGTCCTTCAGTGCATGTAATGTAATATATGTTTAAATATTTGTAATGAATCGCTTTATTCAAACTGCTGGGACAGGTATTAGCTGGGATTGTTGAGACAGATGGTCAAAAAATGGATTGTCATTTCGCGAAGGAAAAAATATTCTATTTTCTTTCACATTGATTAAGAAATACGCAAACAATGACCCTCAACCACGTGAAATTAAACAGACATGTTACACGCAAATAACAAAAGGGCACCCTCCTTTGACCCTACAGATATTTTTACATGTACTGCTAAATAGATATATAGATAATATTACCTGAAATGTAAACACTTGCAGTAATGTACACATACGTTCAAAATGGCTTCTTCAAAATCGTTAAGAAAAGAATAAATCCTTTACTGGCTGCAAATTTTGTGAAACAGCGACAGTGATATCCTGGAAATGTATGTACTGTTATTTATTGATGTGCAATAGATCTGAAAATCTGAAAAACGCTGAAAACCATAAAGTGTTGGCTTTAAAGGATATAGTTCAAACTGAAGAAATGATTTGAAAAAAACATTCTATGTAAAGTTCATAAAGGGCAGGAATGTGTAATGATTTGTAAGACATGTGATCAATTAGTATGTCCTGAATGTATTGCTCAAAACAATTGCAATGAGTTTAAGGATATCAGTGAAGGATGTCAAAGTTGTATACAAAAGCTGAAGGATGAACGGTATCAAACAAAGATCAAAATGAATAAACTTAAAAAACGCAAAACTAAAATTATGGAAATAAAAGAATCAGAAAATAACAAATACATCGAAGATAAAAACAAGATTGATTTAAGTCCACAACAAAGCAATGAAAAGGAATTTGATAAATGCAGTGAATATCTAACAAACCATCTTCATCAGTATGGGAAACATTTCTGAATATTATAGAGCTGGAAGAAAGAAACGTGATCGACCTGGAAAAGTACAAGATGGATAGGGTTATCCTGATAGAAAATATTCTCAAATCAAAGGAGAAGAAGAAAAAAAAAGAGAATGTACAACTAAGTTTTACCACTGTGCTAACTTTTCAAACTACAGAAATTAGTCAGATCAACGTTGGGTTATTCAAATACTCAAAAGACATTTCATAACAAGTAATAAAGGAGTACACTAATGATATTTTTTTAATGTTTTCTTTGTGTCAGCCATGAAAGAATCTTTATGGATCAGTAACCAGCATGTACTTCAGGGTGTAAAACCTGGAGACCAAACACTAAAGGTCACTTCCAATAATGATGTTCATAATATAACGCACATGGACATATCTACATCCAATGCATGGTTTACTTATCGCCCCATATCGTCAATCAGTACCGAAACAAATAAGCGGCACAACAAACGAGTTCACGGATACAATCTTCAGCGTTGATCCCTTTGTGCTCACAGCTGTCCATGTTATCAATGATGGAAAACTTATAGTGGGTGCTAGGAATTCTGGAGAACCATTCACATCTACAGGTAGGCGGGCTGTGATTACAATAAACCATGAAGGTAGCCACACCGCCTTTAATGAATTTGACACAAGCAAACAATCAATATTTACATATCCCAGGAGTATAACGTGTACCCAAAATGGTAACATTTGCGTGATTGATAGATTATCTATAGATGGCACAGGCAGAACAGTAGAGTTAAGTGAAGATGGAGGGATCATTAATATCTATAATGGCCATTCTATCATCAACACTGAAGATAAACCATTACGACCAGGTTAAATAGTAACCATCCCATCAGATATACTTATCATATCTGACCTCGACCTTGGGATACTGCAAGTTCTGAGCAAAATTGGTCACGTTATCACATATATGAATACAATGGACATTGGAATACAATTTCCACATTTCAAAAGGGTAATTATATATTGGATGCTGCACTGCAAAAGGAAGTACTGACAAGGAAAAACTGTATGAAATCAAACTTTCAGGATGCTCAACACTATGTCCATTTTAGAGTACATTTATATATATATGGAAAATCTTTTATCAATACATTTTTTTTCATGAACACACTATACAGTTTAAACAATACAGGATATTAGATACATACTCAAAACATAACGTTCTTGTTTGGATTTAATCTGTAACATGAAAAAATAAAGAGATGTGAAGTAGATCTACATACGATGAAATCCCTACAAATACATGTTTTTGTTGTTGCATTCCATCTTGAAGTCAACATGAGGCCTTCAGAAATGACCAAGCAGTCAAGCCTCATAGAAAGTTCAAAAACGACATCTAGCATCGGTTTGAGCGGAATTCACTGCATGCATTATCTATTACATCCATGAAAACGCCATCACCAAAAACATGAAAAGGTTTTCGAACAGGACTGACCATATTTGTTAGCCTACGAATACAGCAACCCAACTAATTGGATTATTTGAGGCTTGTACATGGTAATTTCATGCAACAAAAGAATAAACGACATTTGCTTGTAGAAGAAGAAAATAAATCATTTGATCTTCGAACAATTTCTTTTTTTTTTCGTAGTCAGAAAATTAGAAACTTGATTCTGATTGTTGTACTTCATTTCCTGTTGAAGGTTACTATGGATGCAAGTTTGAATATATTTATATTTCAGCGTGTATATCTACACGTACTGGGCCGTCAGAATAAATCTTTGATTCTGCAACTTCGTCAGATTCGTCACAGGGTCGATATTCGCCAATATCGAATCTTAAATCTTTCTCTCCACTCCGTTCCATCGTTTTGTTACTTATATTAATATTGTTATCTAGCATCCAATCATCGATAGTTTGAAAACTTGATTCGTGTTTTACATGTGTAATTACTTCTTGTGTATCGTTAGGTTTCAAGTCTTTTGCTTTATCAGCTTGGGATCGACTGTTGCGTTGCTTTGTATGTCTCTGCTTACATCGCTTCAGCCCAACTATAATTCCAAGTATGACAATAACTGAAGCTATTGCAGCTATATATATTAGCATGTTTGTTTTCCAGTTTTCTACAAAAAATAAATTGTTTGTTAAATGAATACAATTGACTTATTTACCTTGCATTAGTATAATTGCTTCCATTCTAATTGTTTAACTACCACCAAGGCATGAACCATTTGATGTTTAGGGGGAGGAGGCTTGGATTGAATAGTATATATACAATGTATATCCATTTAGTGACAATATTCTAACATAGTGTTTTGTTTTAAAGAGACAAAAGCAATTTTTGAGCTTGGATGAACTCAAAACACAACAAACTCCTCGAAAATCTCATGGCTCGTGCCTATATTACGGCTTAAGTTTTTGAAATATTACAGAAAATATGAGGGAACATGTAGAAGTTATAAATTGGTATTATATTTCCTTTTAAATAATCCATTTGTATAAGTTGCACCGTTATAAAAAAAAATGCTTACAAAGTGAAATAATTATTGTTTTTAAGGTTAGAAAATGACATTTACTAATCAGTTTTCCAAAAGATCTTTCACCTCATTATTTTTACTCAGTACTGGGATAAACATTTCACTGACTTACGACCTGTCAAAGGAAGTTGCTGTTGAGTTGCTTCCGGACACTGCCACAATAGAAAGGGGGTTTGTTTAGCCGTAAACCGGTTTAACCGACCATTTCTTTTGAAATGCCTGTACCGAGTAAGGACCATTGCGGTCGACAATTTTGCCGTGCATGGTTTCCGCCTGATTTTTCTTTTGTCTCATGGACTAAAGCTCTAAACCTCTGTTTGGTAATTTTGTCATTACCACCATATACAATTAAAATTATTGTTATGTTTATTTGAATCATTATTTGCCCAATATACTTTGACGATAAAAGGGAAGTAAGATTCAGAAAAGTTTATACCGAGTAGACAACATTTGATTCTAATTCAACATTTAAGTTTGATCTGCACTGATGAGACATAAGTTGTCGGAATGCGCATATGCAGAAAATAGATTAACAGTAACTTCGGTATTTTGTTATTTATATAACGGAGATTTCGTTTGGTCAAAACTGATCGTCAATTCCACCATCTACACAACTGTAACAAAGTAGGTTCCCTGTTTAGTCTGGTTCCTAATATGATTAAATGCATTACCCTTATTGAAATAAAATTTCCACTAATTTGATTTTTAATGCCTTCTAATCCAACGGGAGGCCGTTTAGCTGGAGATATAAAAGAAATGTCAATTTCTCTGACCAAAAATGAAATACACAAATTAACGAAAAGTTACAATTAATCCTACTTATTAACCTTTCATTCAATTTCCTTTCATAATCATTTCTTTTGCAAAAGAATTTCAATAAATTTATGTTAATTTTAATAATCGGAAACATTTGCATATTGTCTGTATTTCCGGATAGTCATTTTTTTTTTGGGGGGGGGGGTCTTTTTTCCGTCTATAAATTATACTGCAACAAAGTGTTTTCAGAAAAAAAAACAATTCCAACAGCTTCGTTATATTTTTATTAACATTAATTTTATTGAAACTGTAAATATTTGACTTATATTACATATCATACATGCAAACTTCATTAAAACGATCGAAGAAAATTATACATGTATGTCAACTACAGAAAAATTGACATTAGAACCTAACACCAGAGGAAGTCGAGTAAAGACAAGCGAATTTCAGACACCCAAAGATAAGATTTCTAGTTCCCACGACATCATAGGTAGATATGAAATGTCGGTTTCGCAAATGAGAAAAAGACAATTTCGGATAGAATCACATCTTTTCTGATTTGCCATTATTTTGACTTATTGACCCACTAACAGTAAGACGGGAGCTTTAAACAGAGCATGCAGGGCAAGGTAACGTTTCTGGAGAACTTGTTGCCACTTTGTTTTTTGTTTTTGGTTTTGTGTTCCTTTTTTTGTTTTTTGTTTTTTTTTGTTTGTTTGATTTTTTTAGAGTTCATACGGTTAGTGCTTTAAGTGTGAGTGTTATATTTGTGGTGTTGGGTTATGTGGGTGTGTAATGTTAGTCTTTTGTTCACAGTTGCTCTCGTTTTTGCCTTGTCTCTGGACTTTGATTTACGTTATCTTGGGCTTTGATACTTCGGTATTCTTTTGCCTTTGTTAAAGTCTTGGACGAAGCTATTTCAAAAATCGCCGCTTATTTATGTTAAAAAAATGAGCAACTAAGGTATTGCTTTGCAGAATTTGTTCAATAACATGAGGGGAAGGAATTAATGCATTTGCATTATTGCCGCATGAATAAGTAAAAATTTCAACTTTGTTGGATTTCAACAAAAATTTATTTGTAGGTAGATAGGCTTGGAGGCTGCGAATTAATGAGACTGAATGATCGGATTGGTTGTCTGGAGTAATATAGGCTATTCCTCGCAATGGCAAATCTAGTTATCACTTAAATTTCAACTTTTTGGATAAAGAATTTAATTTTGGTGTAGAATTAATGCATGTTGTCTGTAGATGCGCAATAAGCTTTCAGAATTTCGATTCCGGTTCCAACTTTGATAGATTTACTGCAAAAACCCATATTTTGAAAATTTCAGCATAATATTATCTTATATTTTAACAAGTTCTCAAAAAAATTAATGAAAAAAGATAACAGGAAACACATACAATGGCCGAACATTACAATCACATGCCAACTGCACAAGAAAAACAATAAAATTGCAAAAGACAAACATAGACAACGATAGGAGCTCGGGACAGCCGGACTTGGTACCGGCACTAGCAACAGCTTTTGGTAGGGTTAAACCGGTTTATCGGTACCCAAACCTCCCCTTTCTTTATCCCGTTCCCCTATAGTATAATAAAAATACAAATAAAACTCAATACAGGTATACCACTTACTCTATCAAAAATAAACACAAAACGTAATTTAGAAATATGGGTCAAGGAGTGCTCGCCGCTAAACTGCCGGCAAGCTCAAGGAGCCTAGTCTGTTGGTAAAACACTGTTGCACTGCGGAATAATAATCAATTTCAAAAATTCCCGAAGGGTTTGGTAATGAATCATCATGGATTTCAGTAGACATCGGCAATATCAGTGAAAGGACAGTATAATTGTAAAATCTTCAAGTCATTTGATCCAAAAGCCAATCTAACTGAATCATGAAGAATTTCCGGGCAATATCCCCTATTACATAAAGAATACAAGTTACGTCCAAGTTTTTCTCGATATTTTTTCAGTTTTTGACATTTTTTAACATTTGAATACCTGAAATACTCAAATGAGATTTACATTTTGATAGATATTACTATAATTTGTTGCTATTAGAACAAACAATTTCACCAATTGGATTTCAGAAACAAATTGATTCCAATTTTGGAAAATTTCCTGAAAGTCTCAAAGACCACTGATCTTTTGGAATTGTACCAAGTAACATTTTTTTAGATGTTGCTTTGATTATTTTTATTATTTTTCGCTAATCAAATTTGAAATATTTGATTTAAGTTTTAGTAAATTTCCTGACAGTTTTAAATATTTTACGAAAGGATATGGAGTAAATGAACATGAGACCATAACACATATGTTTACTCCAATTGCAATAATTTCAATGAACTGTATGGCCATTTCGAAAAATAATTCCTCATCATCACCACTAGAACCACTTGTTTCCTGAATTTCTATGTAGCAACCATACTTTATGAAGTTGTCTCTATTAGAGCATCATTTTCACCAATTTGATTTAAAAAATATTTTCTTCAAATTTTGGTTAATTTTCTGAAAGTCTCAAAGACCACAAATTTTGACAATTCTACTTAGTAACAATACTTTAAGAGTTTGTCTCTATTAGAATAGCTATTTTCACTAATTGGATTTCAAAGATATCTGATTCCAATTTTGGTAGATTTCTTGAAAGTGTCAAAGACCACCAATTTCTTAAAATTTGTATCTAGCCACCATACTTTAAGGTAGTACGGGAGTTTAAAATTGCGCATAATTCCCGCGCATGTGACTTAAAATGGAATTCACTATGGGAACGTTGCCGAAACCATTTTCAATGTCTTATAATAGTTAAATTTGATGAAATATGCCACTTTTATTAAGTAACCACGCAAAGTATTGTACCTTTCAGCTAACTCCTGTTCTATTAAGGGGAGATAATTTGTATAGAAATAATAGGAAAAAATTAGTTTTTTGCGATTTATTCAAAAATAAGTTCGGTGACCCCCAAATTTTTTTCATGGAAATTGAAGGACAGTATATAAGCTATTAATTTACCAAATTTAAAAAAAATCTATCTGATGTAACTAAAATAATTTAAAATTTTGTTAAAATTCGCTAATTTCCCCTATTATTTCAACCAAAATAGCAGATTTTTACATATCATATTTCTTTCTTATAGAGCCGGTGACCCCTTATTTTTATTTTATTTTTTGTATGCGCTAATTACAAAGAATAAATCATGAAAAAATAAGAAAATTCTATCTGACAGAATTTTAGACCCCCGTACTACCTTAAGAATTTGTTTTAAGTTAGAGCAGACATTTTCATATATTATATTCAAAAGTAGTTTATTCTAGTTTTTGGTGTTATTTCCTAAAAGTCACAAAGACTGACTTTCACCTATTCCAATTCCAAGTTTGGTAAATTTCCTGAAAGTTTCAAAGACTTTTTTCGAATTCTACCTGACAACAATATATCTTTGAATTCCTTTTAGTAAAACAATGACTATTGAAAATTTGATTTCAAAAATGTAAAGAAAAATTATGCCCAGGGTCTTAAACAACTGTTTTGAGTACTGGCATCCCTGTCGTTTCCGACAATTATTACTCTAGATTGGGGGAATCTTAAACTTGGAAGGTAAGGGTTTTGGGAGAGCTGTCGTTTCCGACAGACCAATGTATTTTTTATGTTATTTGTTTTATATAAGCCCTCAAAGAGCTTTTGTCTTTTTTCCAAACTTTGTACTTGTACTTGTTTTTAAGAGTACGTAAGAATTCCTGATATATGCTAAAACAATTGTGAGTTAGGTTTTCACTTTTATACTTTTGTGGCTTTTCTCACAAAAGGATTAAATTTCTGAAAGTTTTTAACGCTCGCACTATCTTAAATGATAGAATAATGAACATTTTAAATCAATGTTTCCTTGTTTAATTACGTATATATACACCCGTTTCTTAGCAATTACTTTTATTGCTTTAATTACAGAATTGAACAGTTTTTGAATGCAGCCCATTGTGTTATCAAAAGTAACTATAATTTTGATAAAACATTTTTTATTAGAATAGATTAAAATCTTATTATATCTATTTATATTCTAGAATTTACAAGGTTTTTAAGACCACTTTAAAGCTTAATTATGATTAAGAATAAATGTTTTTTGAAAATAGTGTTTTTGCTATATATCATTAGAGAAAAGCAAAATACGACTAGAGGAATGAATCGTATAATTGCATAACAAAGTGTCGCTTTCTAGTTTTCAGTCTTTTAAGATCCTATTGGTAATTTGTTCACCATCAGCTTTTACACATATTTTGGTTTAAGGATTTCCAAACGTTTTGATCTGCACTGAAGAGACATAAGTTGTTGAAATGCGCATATGCATAAACTGTATTTACAATAACATCGATATTTTGTTATTCAAAAGTGTTATTCTGCAGTCTACAAAGAAAAGCCAAATAATGAAAGTAATATGCACAAGTTACATTGACATTAATTTAGGAATATTTGGGGGAAAAACAAAACAAAAGTTTTGATAAACTTGACCTCCATCAGCTGTTTTTCCCATGTTGTCATTAGTTTTTGTGTTTTCATTTAAATCACCTGAAAGTGGAAAAGAAAAGAAGTAAGCTATAATATACGGTTGGGCATAAAAAATGGAATAATTAGGATTTTCTGAGCCAAAATTTGAAGTTTGAAAGTATTATGCACAAAAGTGTGTGAATGAAAGTTTAATATTTTGCTTTAAACATTATTTTCTAACTGTGAAGTACCAAAGTCTGATCCTACGAATCTGTCAGATCACTCCTTCAACCCATTCTGAAACCCAATTTTTGGTGAAAATGGCATATTTCTAAATCAAAAATTGTGTGCCCAAATATTTCCCAAAAATGCAATTTTCGATGCCTATCGTGTACAAGAATGATTCATTGATAATTGCGGTGCTATTTTTAGGATAATTTTATTTTTTGGAAACAATTCTAATATGGGAACAAAGGAAACCATGGCGACTAGTCATATGAAAATTTCCAATAACATTATGAGTGGCAAAACAACAGTCTTTACGCGGAAATAGACGACGTCATAATATGTTTTGTGCACAAAAACGTCAGTAAATTTTACGTAATGGTGGTAGTGGTCTAGTACATTTCATGTACGCCCCGATCATTAAATGTCATAGAAAAATCGAAATAATTCATGTTCGTCGGTGGTTTGTAATCGATTTACATATGGGTGTCCATTGTTTTCGTTTATTTTACCCCTCGCTCCGCTACGCTTCGCTCTGGGTAAAATATTAACGAAAATAATGCCAAACATATGTAAATCTCCAACAAACCACCGGCGTCCTTGAATCATTTCTTAAAAAACCTTTACCTTTACTTTGGCATTACCGGTTTTGAATTTACCCTGGATTGACCTACTGACAGTGTGACGGGTGCTGTGCACAGAGCAGGACATGCTTACCCTTCCGGAGCACCTGATGTCACTCTTGTTTATTGAGAGTTCACACTGTTAGTGCTTTAGTTTTTTGTGTTGTATATGTTATGTTCGTGTGTTTTGTGGGCATGTGGTGTGTTTGGTCTTCCGTCTTTTGGTGTTCTTGCTATTGCCTTGTCTCTGGACTTTGATTTGTGTAATCTTGTGCTTTGTTCCTTCGGTATTCTACTGTATCCCAGTCATTTTCAACAAAAATATTCCATATTTATTACCAAGAGTTTATATGTGTTTCTCTTTCACTTTCAGAATATTATTTCTGTCGAGTGTTGTTTTATTCTGAAACCCAGTGGTGTATTTCATCTATCTAGTGATTTTGAGATACTATTTCTAGATATATAGTGTACAGAATGATTCTTTGTGCACCACACTGTTGTTTATTTGCATGATTTGTAATTTTTCGCTCTTTTAAACTCTGACAACCCCACTTCTTTCAGAGTTAGGTCTTGCCAGTTCTTTTATACCACTTATATGTAGTTTGTAAACAACGCCTCGAATCATGGTGTCAGACATTTTTATCTTGTAATTTTAAGGTGTCTGCAGGGTATTATTTTCCTATAATAGAATATCGTGAAATTTTCTGTGTAGAAACATGAATGCATAATTGTTAAAAATATATCATAAAATTTTGGGATCACCGTGCATTTAAGAGCAAAAAATGAAATAAAAATTTTGAGATTTTACATAGAAATGATAAGGAAAATGAGTATATGAGAGGATATCTTTCAGAATCTATTATAGATTTTGTTCATACTTTACATGTGTCTTGAAATCCTTATATAATTTACATATAAAAAATAAAAATCAGGGCTCGCCGTTGAAATAAAAGAGATAAATTGCGAAATGTTAATTTCTCTAATGAAATTATTTTATCAAATTATCTCTCTTGAATACTTTCAGTGTTCTGTATATTCATCGACACATGAGTTTTAGTTTTAATTTTAATACATTTCAACTTTATAAATAACCATTTTGCAGAAGCTAGATTAACAGTAACTTCGGTATTTTGTTATTTATTACCACTAGGCCCATGCCTCTGTTGGTGGACTGTAGGTCTCCGAGGGTATTCGCCAACCCAGTAGCTAGTAGTTCGGTTCCCGAAAACGATTTTATTTTGAAACTTGCAATATCTAAATTCAACAAAATTGTGTTAAAAACTAAGGAGTATCTCCCTCTTGCAAAGCTCTGTCCTTGGCTGATTTTGGCTTTTCTATTTAGATCCTATTGGTATTTTCTTCTCTGTCAGCTTTCACGTATATTTTGGTAAATTGATTTCCAAATATTTTTCCCTTATCTGCACTGAAGAGACATAAGTTGTCGAAATGCGCATATACAGAAGCTAAATTAATAGTAACTTCGGCATTTTGTTATTTGTTAAATTTCTTAATGGATTAAACCTAAATGAACAAGTTTTAGACAAAAATGGAGGAAAAATACCACTGAGACACCTTAAATGCTATTTCTTAAGATGACTTACTTTGGTATAAGCTAAATACCCTAGATTTAAAGTGTTCTTATTGATTCTGGAGGCCTTTTTGTCTGTACGAGTATTTAGGTGAGGCCAAGACATCGAAGGCGTCGACGACTCCAACATTCAATAAAGGACACTTTTTTTATTTGCAATACTAGTATACGGGATCGAATTATTTTATAAATTGTATTATTTATGTTTACACATCTGATCGCACTTATGACTGAAATTCTAGAGACCATTCTCGGACATTGCATATTACACAGAATTTATAAGAATAGAATATCAGTAGTCTACACTTTACTGTACATGTTGTACTTTCATTGTGTGGATTAAATATGCAAATTAAAACCAGTCCAAACTTTCTTACCCCTGCTGAAATTCGATTTAGATGGTAGTCCGGCTTCACGGCTGACATTTAGATACCAATGATCAGTATTTGACAAGCACCCAAAAATATGATCGCACCTAAAACAAAACAAAAAATGCAATGACGTGAAGAGCAAAACATTGTTGTTTAAAGCAAACCTTAATAGGCATATGCAGATATAACAAAAGCATTATTTTGACAATCTGACAAACACAGTTATGAAAAATGAAATTTTTACTGTATCAAACATTGTATTCCAAATAGACCCTATCGCGGAAATTTTTCCATTTATATAATTTTTTTTTTCTTTCCTATTTGAGAATAAAGTGTGTATTAACATATTTCTACAATAATGAATTTATACATTTTAGGTTTTGATGCATTATATTAGCATGAAATGGAAATATTTGTTATTGGAATTCTCATAGGAAAATATGAGTATGTTAGGTGAGATTCATGTTTGATGGTCTTTTTGAAGAGCAGTGTATTTTTTCACAATTTGTAAATTTTCATAATCTTACTCTTTAAAATGTAATGAAGAATAAGAATCCCATATCGGACTTTCACAGTCTAAGCAATATTTTGAGAATGGCTTACATTTGATCCGGGTGACATGAACATCGCTTTGAACATCTGAAACCATAAAAGTTTATTTCACATTTCTTACAAGGTCTTCCTGCTTCTGATGTGAATCCTTGTTTGCAATCTGATTAAGTGAAACAAATTTTATGAAAAAGAAGTTAGACTGTCAAAAAACACAAAAATGTAACTTAGGTTAAGGGAGATAACTCTTTGAATCAGGAAGGTGCTTGAAACAGGCAGTTTCATTGACGCTTTTTAAGCATTTATTCAAAAAAGAATCCAAATCATCTGTGTTACTTTGAAGCTTACAATATGTTAACGTAAATGTTTCAAACAAACATACAAGGCATTTTTAAGAGTTATGTCCCTTAACCTAGGTCTTCTACCTTAAAACTAACAACCATTACAGTCGACGACTTAATTTAATAATAAGAAAATTCTGGTGATGAACATGTGATTTTCTTGATTCTTAGTTTTCCTGTTTCAATTCGTGTTGGATATGAATTGCCGTGATTTTGGATATATGATTTTAGAATTCCCCATTTGCTCATTCCTGCTTCAGTATTCGTTTGCCGATGTATTTCCTCAAATTTTATGTACTAAGCAATTCTTTATTCATCTATGTTTTTCTTAAAATATAACGCCCTGAGCGAGTCAATTTTTACAAAAACAATCGATTTGTTTTCGACTTTGATGCACCCTAACAAAAAAAAAATTCACAGTTGTTGGATTACTGATTGTACTTCTATTTTGCCCGATCGTAAGAAAATTATTGTAAAAATGCGATTTTTCACAAGCAAAATTAGAATTATAAGTCCGAATAAAATAAAAGGTACTCTTAATTGAACATTTATTTATCAGTCTTAATTTTAGACAAAGGTAAATTGACTATATCATCTTTTGAATACTTATCAAATGACTTTCTTGGTAAACTATGAACGTGCAATATTTGGTTGTGATTTTGAATATTTAAAGATTGGGTTTTCCGACATTCGGTACACTCTTAAAGGTAAATGTATGTTGAAATTTTGATATGAAGTAGCCGAGATGTTATCCTTTTGTAAAATATGTGGTTTTATAAATGTTTAACATAAGATAAATTGTTCACACAGATTTGAAAATTGAGAAATTCAGTTGAAAATGATTAAGAAATGATTTGAAGGTTTCATAGCTGTATGACAAGCGTGATGATTTTAATTTCCCCATTGTGAACTTTCCCTTTCTTAGCAGCAATATACCTACCTCTCCAGCCTATGGAGTGTACATTTCACAGTTGATTCGTTACTGTCGAGCTTGTAGTTTGTACAGTGATTTTTTGAACAGAGCAAAAACACTGTCCTAAAGCTGCTTAGTCAGGGATTTGTTCAACCTTTGTTAATTTCATCCCTCAAGAAATTCTATGGCCGTCACCATAGCATCATTGAAAGATATGACGTGTCAGTATCCCAAATGAAAGTGGCCATTTTCAGCTAGATTCACGTCTTCCCGGATTTGACTACCGACTTTGACATTTTCCCGGATTGAATCACCCACAGTGTAACGGGTGCTGTTAACAGAGCAGGACATGCTTACCCTTCCGGAGCACCTGATGTCACTCTCAGTTTCACTGGAGTTCACACTGTGAGTGCCTTTGTTCTGAATGTTATGGTTTCTGGTTCTGTGCTTTGTGTCTGTCTGGCGTCGTTGTTTTTGTGTCTAACGTCGTTGTTTTCTGTGTTCTCGTTTTTGCCCTGTCTTTGGACTTCGATTTTTGTGAATTTCGCCCCTTTGTTCCTTCGGTATTCTACTGCCGTTGTTTCATACGAAGAGTAGTGTCCTGTTTGTAAGCCAGCAACCAAGTGTTATGAAATGGATGTATCTCTACAAATTAACATGCCATCATAACAAATATATTTTAAATGTTAAATAAAAATTCGCTGTTTGTCCGTGCAACTCCTATATTTTTATGCTGGGAAGTGTAAATTTTTGTTTGTAGATGTTTACTTATAATTATTTTGTAGCGTGTAACCTTAATTAAAAAAGGTTCGTACTAGTTTCCTGGGGATCTGTCAATTGTTATAAATGAAATTGAAACAATTCCAAAACAATAAACTGAAACAATATCAAAACCAATCACCTACGTTATATACAGGGGCTCCTTGTAAATCAATAAATGTCACTCAAACTATCACAGCAAACCATTCTAAATTAAATCTTAGTTAAAAACTACATAAAACAACTAATTCGAATATATATATATATACATATAAACATACCGTTTCGGATCACTTATCAAACTGTACTAACCATTCCAAAACCTTGCCTCAAACCCCTTTCAACCATAAAACGAACAAGGGTTTTACGCTTAACATTCACTGAACAATCACAAACCTATGTAGGTCATAAATTCTCGCAAAAGAGACAACACCAAATCCAGCAAACGGCTGTATTGTTCGAAACCCGTCTAGACATTGGATCTTCAATCAGTGTGGTTCTGTTCAGGAACAGAAGAATTTCGCCCTGGTGACATGGTCAAGAAGTACTCAAGACGCGGACGCAACAGAAAGCACCCCTGAATCAACCAAATACAACTGTCGAAAATCGCCCTTTGTAATTTGCATCGAGATTATTATATCTCAATTGAATTCAGATAAACTAATTTGAGTGCAGTAAGCATCTCAATACGCTATGAAATACAAATAAAGAATGTATCAGTCACGATATACTTGAAGCAATAAGCAGCTGAGAAATTTACATTGATATTCATTGTAGTTTCCATCATAAACAATCCAGGTCGTCATGTACTCTTTACACTAAAGTTTTGATGTCTTTATACGAATGAGGATTCACTAATTTCGCTACAATATGATAAGAAAATTTGCTATGTTTATCTTACGAAAAATATAGATAGCCGAACTTAGCTATTTTCAGATAAACTTGTAATACAAGGAACAAGTTTTGTCAGACTATCTCCTCCTACTGTTTACATGCTAGAAAGTTTTTTTTTATATTTTGCATATAATGTATGCATATATCAGAAAGTGAGTGTGATAATGATTTTTACAGTTTTGTGATTTTGCGTTTGACAAAAAATGCAAATTATAGAAATTTGCCATTATTTTGAATCTCTAGGGCATCATCTTAATCTAACACACACACAATAGTATAGACCTATGTTAATCTAGCCCTGAGGCGAATCTTCCTCTATTCTATCTCGAACGTTTTATTTATTTTTTTTTGATGTTACATATAGCCGTGTGTATTAAAATGAAATTGGACCAGTCAGCTTGTTCCTCTCGAAAGGAAGTTCCTGGTGGGTTGAGAATAATTTTAATAGCTAGGTTTGAGCAGAATTAGTCAAATTTTGACAAAAATATGGAAAATTAACAGTCATCCCTTCTTTTTTCTGGAACCCCAATGAAGCAATTTCTTTTAAAGGGGTCTAATAAAATGTTCATTAATTTAGAATGACCTGGAAAAATATTCCTGTATCATCAATCGGGTACAACAACAAATATTATTTAAGTGTTTATTCACTTACATGCTGAATATGTTAAATAACTAGACACTTTTCAGCACGAAAATCATCAGATATATTTCAAATTGAGGTATATTGCGATGTGAAAATTTTTTTGCGAGGTAGTATTGATGTATTGTAATAGATTAAAATGTAGACTCGGGCTGTCGTAACGTATTGATACTTGGTAAGGCTCCGTCAGTAACAAAATAATAATCTGACCTACCATTCGCCGATATATATTTCAAAAATAACAACCTAACTTACCGATACATGTATCGTTTTGTTCTTCATAATTTGAACAACAGTAGAAAAGACTGAAATAAAAGAAAATATCAGGATTAGATTTATTTTGATGCACGAATTATGAGACGACAGTGTTGACAATGTTTTGATGAACTTGCAATTGATTACGAACATCTGAAGTAAAAAAAAATCTTGAATCAGAAAAATAATGTTTTATGTATGTGCTGCAATCGAGTGTAAAAGCAGATGGTGGACAAAGCATTTTTTTTTTGCTACAATCATGAACAAACGTTACCGTAGCCATGAACTGAAACTTTTTGATTTTCTAGCTAAAGATTAAATTGATGATAATTTTTCAATTTGCAAAAGGTTGGAACCTCATTTAGTAGATCTTGCAATCAGTTTATTATTTTTTTCACCTAATATTTTACTATGTTCTTTAACATGTTATCATCTTATTTTCCTTGTGATGACATTGATATTAGACAAAATGAAAAAATCACTTAAAATAAAGAAAGAAGAGAAATATAACAGCTAATTACCTTAAAAAATACAAAGGGGGCATTCATTATTTAAGACGTACTACCGAAACATCACACCGTGAAATCTAACAAATTTTACCACTGATGAGGTAATAATTTATGCGAAAAAAATATAATTGATCAAAGGGAACAAAATCTAATCTTTTAAGAACTATAACAAAAAGCATGGTAAGCCTGACAAAAAGCTGAAATAGTGCAGTAACGAGCCAGAGATTAAAATAAGACGTTTTAAAAATAATGTGCGAGAGTGACATTCTGGATTCAAAATGTTTGGAATTCTAAACCATAAAAGATGTCATTAATTTATATTGGAAACTTGAAGTGTCTAAATTAACTTTTTCGTTTATTTTCTTTCTTTTTTTTTGCAACTTCAGTATTTTTGTATTTTGGACCATTGGACCGATGCCACTACAGGTGGACCAGAGGGTATTCACCAGCCCAATAGTCAGACTTGTCTGACATGAAAATTTTTCCGTGCATGTTATAGAAATTAACTGTTTTTATCGAACTCCTTAAAAATACCGAGGCTTCATTCCGTGTATGACACTCGGTAGATTATCTTGGTACTGGATTTGGCTTCTTATTTCGATTTATTTGGTAATTGGTACTTCTTTTGTTACAACTTTTGGATTATAGCTTTCCATATTATTTGATTTTAATGCTGCTGATGAGAGGTTACTCCTTGAAACACGTGTACAGCATAACGAAATTTACTGTTTTTTATGCAACTTCGGTATTTTTTGTATTTTGAACAACTAGGCCAATGCCACTGCTGATAGAGTAGAGGTCCCCGGGTGTATTCACCAGCCCAATAGTCAGACTTGTCCGACATGAAAGTTTTCCTTTGCGTGTTATAGAAATTTCCTGTTTTTATCGAAATTCTAACCCCTTAAAAATACCGAAGCTTCATTCCGTGTATGGCACTCGGTAGATGTCCTTGGTACTGAATTTGGCTTCCTGGTAATGAATACTTCTTTTGTTACAACTTTTTGATTATGGCTTTCCATATTATTTGATCTTAATGCTAGTGATGAGAGGTTACTCCTTGAAACAAGATGTACAGCATAACGAAATTTACTGTTTTTTATGCAACTAAGGTATTTTTTTTGTATTTCAGAAATTTTGTCTAAAGCTAAGGAGTATCCGCATCTTTCATAGCTCTGTCCTGTGATGATTTTGGCTTTTCTATTTTGATCCTTTTTAATTTGTTCTATGTCGGTTGATGGATTTCAAAACGTTTTGACATGATTTGCAATGAAGAGACATTAGTTGTCGAAATGGCCTTATTCAGAAACTAAATTTTTACAACAGTTATGGTATTTTGTTCTTTATTTCCACTGGATCGATATCACCGCCGATGGACTATTAGTCCCTGAGGATATTCACCAACCCAGTAGCCAGTACTTCGGTCCTGGCTCGAATACCGACAATACTTTGAAACTCTTGTGTCAAAAATTTTGTTTAAAAGTCAGAAGTATCCCGCTCTTGCATAGCTCTGTCCTTGGGAAATTAAGATCATTTTAATAATTTGTTGTCTGCCATCTTATACACAAGCGTTGTGATTTGATCTTCACTGAAAAGACATTAGTTCTCGAAATGGTTATATGCAAAAACTAACATTCGCAGTTATTCAATACCCCTATTAAAACCCTTTCATTGTAAATATCTCTGAGAGTTTATTGCAATGAAATCGTATGGATCTCATAAAAAATGAATTTCGTCTCTAACATGTTGTTTTCCTTCAGTTCTTAGATAATCGCGATGTAAGCTTTAGATTCATGCAGTTGGATTGTGAATTCTTAGATTTTTCTGCCTTCTTCTTTTAGTATTCTTTTATCAATGTATTTATAGAAAATATTTATATAAAGTTTTGTCGAAACTATATGGGTATTCAGGGGGAAACAAAATTAATATGTAACGTTCGTGTGTTTTGTGGGCATGTGGTGTCTTTGGTCTTCCGTCTTTTGGTGTTCTTGCTTTTGCCTTGTCTCTGGACTTTGATTTGTGTAATCTTGTGCTTTGTTCCTTCGGTATTCTACTGCCGTTGTATTGCATGATGTGATAGAAAAAGAAGGAGAGGTCCGCATATCTGATCAAACTTCAGAAATCAAAGATGGCAACTATCTTAAAGAATCACTTCTTAAAATATAACAATTTAATGGCATGTCTTCTACTGGTCCAAACATAGAACCTACGTAGATGAACATGGATATTTCCCTGTAACGATACCTATTAGGCCATGGGCTGAAATCACTTTCCGTGCACCCCCCC